>JAQFXU010003339.1:0-16582 GCA_034693705.1 Spatulosminthurus flaviceps | reverse complement strand
TTATAAAAATCCATTCAAAATGTTACGTCTTTCGTGTTTCCTCCTCCTTATTTGCCAAAACGTTGTCCAAGCAAATAGCGGTCCACCCGCATCATTCCATGCATGCTATTATTCATCCCATGCATTCCATAATTCGTCCCAGTCATTCCATAATTCATCCCACTCATTCCATAATTCATCCCAGTCATTCCATAGTTCATCCCAGTCATTCTATAATTCATCCCATCATTAATTCCAGTTACTATAAATTTTCTCCCAATGATTCCATATAGGTTATTCCAACCATTTTTATTTTCATCCTATTCAATCTTTAATTATTTAATTCATTCCATTCATTCCACAATGCTTCTCATTCATTCCATAATTCATCCCACCGTATAATTCAAATTGCCAATTCTTATTCCAACGATAATAATTTTTTGGTGATGATAATTAACGTGTAGTGTTGCACAAATTAATTTTAATAGTTTAAAGCGTCAAGTAAATTGTATAAACATGCATATGTATGTATAGGTACCGTAAATAAGGAATAATATATATTTGGAGTCTGCAAAAAGAAATTCAAGCACCCAATGCTGAACTAGTAATGTTGTTGTATAACTTTTGTCCACAATAATGTAATAATATTAATATCAGTTGTTTTACAAGTCGTTCATTCACTGTCCGTACAGGTACACATTTATATATATTTACTCGATTCAAATATAATTGAGAGAAGAACATTCACTAACACAAATATGTATATAATAATATAAGGAATAGAGGGAAGAAATGTAATCATACAACTCTATAGGAATGTGGCTTTTAATTTGAATTTGACTTTCGTTGGAAAAAGTACGTCCTCACGAAGAAGTTGGCAAAGAGTACGAAGAAACTTCCATAGAGAACCAGTCCCATTCTCACGCTGTCGATCGATCGACCGCATGTAACTCTTTTCTACAAAATCAATTGCAAAAAATTTATTTGTACCATTTCCAAAAATTCAATCGATGAAATATTGTAAGAGAATAGAGTAATAAAAAAATATACCTAATTTATACTGAGAATAAACATTGGTAGCTAATCCCGCGATCATTTGGCCGATTTTCATTGTGGTAATTGACATCGCAAGCTTCCTCGGAATCGGAATGGCTAACTTGAGGGACTATATATATAAAAGAATAAAGCAACAAAATAATTAACCTCCCATTGTTCCAACACGGATAATTAAAAGCGTTCCCATTCACTTTACACAATAAGTGAGAACTTCAATTGTTCCGCTCTTATACATACAAAATCTAAAATTAGATTTTTGGTTTATTTTAATTTTAGAAATCCTCCTTGAAATGAGACTTGAGGCTAAGAAGCGTTATTATATACGCTGTTCTTAAAAACATTCCTGAATTTTTCTATTACCTAGAGAGCATAGTAGGAATACATAAAGGAATGAACAAGCAAATTCATCACAACGAACAGCTTCCCAGATGAATCATACACCTCGTGTAGGACCCAGGTGAAGAGCAAGGTCGAAATGTGGTGATACCTGCAACATATACCAAATTATCTTTGTTAAATCCCCTTATCATAAATACACATCAGTTGAGAATCTCTAAATCCTCAACTCGCATTAGCAAGCAAAGTCACATCCTCAAAAACTCCCACTTATTCTCTTGTCTTGTTGTCTCGTCTCCACAAATAAAATATTACACATTTACTTAAAATATTTACGTCTCTCGAAATTAAACATGACATTTGTTACGACGCTAAATTGAAATCACCTACACAGTATTTACTATTCCATTACCATCCCAAGGGATACTAAGAACGGTGTTTAATTTTACATAATATTTTTTTTCAACCAACGTCTATCTCACCGTGCAAGAAGATCAGCTTCTGTTTCCCCAAAACAATGAAAGTCGTATCGCCCAATTCCACAACATAAGGCAAACATAAGAATCCAGAATGCTAGAGCGTAGTTGTGATGTTCACTGCAAAATAAAATATTAATGGAAAAATTCATTAGAATTCATCCCAATACAATTCATTTAATTGATACGTACGCGCTAAGGTACCAAATTCCCAACCTACAAAAAAACTATTAAAGTCTTCAGTGTTGCTGTACAAAATTTTAGACTCAGTTCAATATCACCTTTTAGCACTAACTACCTACATAGAGAACCTAATACCAGAAATTAACACTATATCAGAACATTCAATTAACAACTTCAACAAAAAAAGACATCCCCCCTCATGGCCGCATTTCAGCGGAAAAAGCCTAAAAAATCCCCACACTCTTTAACTGCTTCCTCAACCAAAATTACTCCTAAATGTCAAAGGTCAGCAAATATTATTATCCTAGAAAATTACGCATCCCCAAATCTCACAACCCTAAAAATCCAAAAGCAAACAATCATCAAATAAATACAAGGCAATTTAAAAATCCATTTCTAACTGCTGACGCTGTTTAAATCAAAATTGTAATTCCTTCCACAATCACAGCCTGTCTCTTTCCAATTAATTAAATAAATAGGATAAATCCAAATTCCAAATCCCTCTCTTGCTAAACCTCAAACCAACACACGTCCCCCCTCATAGCCCCTACACATTATACATTGCTTAATGACCATGGAATTAATCAGAGCCTGAATCCTCACTATACAAAAAATTTTTACAAAGCTAAAAATCCAAATTAATGAAAAAAAATTATTATTATTACAACCATTGACCATAAATTCAATCATTAATAAAATCTGGTTTATTTTATTACTGTGTGCAAATTCCCAAGTAAGTTCCATTCGGCTGCGACAGAAAATAATAGACTTCAGGGAAACCCCGGAGGAATCCAAAGATTGAGAAGAGAGACAGAAAAAAATTCCAAAAGGTCAAAGTGGTCTTGAGACTAAACGTCGGATGGGGCTTCATCCAAGCTTGTCCATAGAAGATAAGCACCATATACACCGCACAAATCCCAATGGCCCAGGACCGATACTCAATCATAAAGGAGTGGCTCTTGGGGATATCAAACATTTCAAAATCATAGGCATGGATAAAATCCGACTTCACATCCAGCCAATTGTCACCAAAATATCTCGAAGCATTTGTGGAGTTCATTTTGATATGGTATCGACCACCATTGTAATTTTTAAATTATTTTATTATTACTCTCTCTCCTTTTATTTGGACGTGACTAAATCCAGGAAATTAATTATATCACAGCAAAATCAGAAATTTTTAGGAAATATCAACATAATAAAAATTACTGTAGCAGAGAAATTACAGTGGATTGAGTTGATTTTGTTTATCATTCACACTGCATTTATCCCCGTTAACTCCGACTTAAGTGCTTCTCAGAGGGGCTTGAATTCTTTGATCGTCGTTAAACTTCAACAATGATGTTGAATGAGATCATTGTTGAAGTTTAACGCCGATTGAAAAATTCAAGCCCGTCTGAGCAACGCATAGCACGGAGTTAACGGGGATAAGTGCAGCGCCAATGATGCGTACAATCAACTTAATCAACTGTAATTTCTCTGCTTCAGAAATTTTTACTATGTTGATATTTCCTAAAAATATCTGATTTTGCTGTGATTTTATTAATTTCCTGGATTTAGTCACGAAAGTAGTTTTTTCCTGAAACAGTAGCTACATACACTGTATAGAATCCTATAATTAAAAATATACCACTATCAATTCCCCTCAGAAAAATATTCCCATCATACATAATAATTCCTTCCAAATAAATAATAATAATTATAGCATCTCTCTCTCCCTATCACTGCATATGCAAAAATTAATTAAAGTTTGCAAACTTAAAAAAAACATCTCTCAACATTTCGACAGAATCCACACATTACATTCATCTCTACTACATAACATTCTGCTCTACATAAACCTTGTGTGCTATAACTATATATGTTAAGCCTCCAAGCATAATATCATCCCAATCCATGAGGGTCTCTTGAAAACAAATGTACACATGGAAATTCTCTCTCTCTCCCTACCTTATCTCACCAAAAAAACATGGTTCAATTCAGTAGCCATTAATTGTCCTTATAAGTTTGTATATAAAATTTATATATCTCCCCTATACTAAGCCAGCCCTCTCTATCATAGCAATCTGGTTTGAGATTATAATTGTCTAGCAGATATATTATATGATGGAAAATGAATCTTAAAATTCCAAGCTACTTCTGAGCTACACACACACACACACACACGCGATAGAGATAAAAAGTTTAATTGGAATCCTATTTCCAAAAGCTTATCAGCGGAGCAGTAGCAGTGGCAGTGGTAGTAGCGCAAGGAAAAGAAGAAGCAGGAGGGAAGAACCATGATTTTTCCTACTCTTTTCCCTTTGAAGTTTCTAATGGGTAATTGAGGTAAGCAAAGCTAAGCTCTCAGGTTATAATCATACAAGTAGCAAGCTTCTATCTGCATCATTTATGATAAATGATGGATCTTCAACTACGCCCACATTTTTAACTTGTCTTTTTTTCTTACTCACACACACACACACACACACACACACACACACACCGTCACATCAAATGTCAAATGTAATAGATACGAAAAGTGTTGTTATCAGAGACGTATAGGTACGTTGCTGTGCTACTAGCAAAGGGATTTTCTTACGGAGAGAGAAATATAATAATTCGTGTGAAAGATATCGATAAGACGTATGTTATTTCTCTTTAAAGGTTGTTCTGGGGAATGGTGAGGATTTTGCTGTATGAATATTAATGTGAAGGCGTTAATAGGTCCTTGGTTGATTAGTATGTACATTGATAATAGCGAGGTATAGTGGTAGAGATATGAAAAGAGAGAGAGAGAGAGACTGGAGTACCTCCAGTACACACCTTGCCATGAATGGTTCGAAAGCTACCTAAATTTATTTCAATAAAAAAACTCACAATTGCTACTGTTTGGCTCTCCCAAATGCTTAAGCATGGGGAGAAGAGTAAGCGGAGAGGAAAGAACCTGTCCCTACTTATAGAGCTCAATTCATGATTTATGTCATAAGAGATAAGTAGTTATTGCTCGAGTTACGTTTTTTAAAGGAATTAAAATTTTTAATTTAAGCCGTACCAAGATTAAAATTGCGATAATCGTCAAGAGCCACGAGGAGAATAAACAGGCCGAAATGCGATACTCAAGGCAGTTAAAATACATTTCATTTTGTATAAGGCTGGATTTTCATACGAGGAAGACGCTTAGCCAATGATTGCACGGAATTATATTTGAAATTATTTTGCTTTAGAAAGTCAATATAGAACTGTATTTTTGTATCGAATTTCTGTCTTACTTGGTAGAAAAAGTTGGGTGTAGAAACTTGAGACATTTTTGTCGGTATGGAAGGTACTGTATAGGTATTCGAGGCATAAAGGCCGGTAAAAAAAGTTACTTACGAAAAATTGAGAGCGTCAGCCAAATATCTAGTTGATTATTTCATATTCAAATCCTCCTACGAATTGAATGGTGCCATTTATCCTACTTGAGTCCAATTCACTTGCTTTTACATTAATGGATGTCTACGAAGCAGGAAGTTAAAAATATGCATTAGTGGATAGCTAGTAACAATTTCAAGGAAAATAAACATCATTAAAAACTTCTTCTTACCTCGCCCACCGCCTTCAAGGAAATATTCTGGAAATTACCGGGAATCCAAAAATTCGTGCCGATGAATTCCACGGAAGCCAAGGGGATTTTAATGGGATGTTTACTAAACGGACTAAATGCTGCGTAAAAATATGCGGAAATTACAGTAGGTACTTTAGTTTGATTAATGACATGGAAAAATGTAATCATAAAATTTTTTTTGTGGTACTTAAACTTACCCTGAGAACGACTTTTGTATTATTTACATTAGTAATTTTGATGTGTATGTGGAAGGTATAGATTAGTGGAGGTAATTTTCCTAAAGAACTGCTAATTTTTGAAATTTTTAAAATTATATTTAGAAATATACTATTATTTATGGTGGGAGCTTGATTTAGCTAAGGAGTTTCTTCCGCGTTGACCCAACGCGGATCCCACACCAGCTCGGAACTATTATTATTTGTCCCTAAGTTTCTCATCACTCGAGGTTCAGCTAAGGTGGGATTCTCCCTCATTTGGAGGACAATTTGATTTTGTCGGAACTGAAGATCAGCTCTTAAACCTTCCATTCTCAATGCTCTTTCTTCTTGAGCAGCGGTTTGATCCACCCTTCTCATCTCTAGGTCTTCCCTAGCAATATCCGCTCTCTCTTTCGCCAATTGAATTTCAACTTTTCTTAATTCAATCTCCTCTTTTCTTAAGGCTATTTCATCTCTTTTTAGCTGCATTTTGTCCTCTTGGCTCTTGCTCAATGCAGCCACTCCTTTGGAAAATTTTTCCCTTGCTGCGGTGGCAATGTTTACAGATGTTGCCGCGGGCTGATATAATGCTTTTGCAGCTAAAATATTTTAAGCAAATCAATAAAAATAATAAATAATTTTGGCCTGCGAAAAATTTATTTTGCTAAAAAAAATAAATTATTTGGCGAAAGAAATAAATTATTTGGCGAAAAAATTAAATTATTTGGCGGAAGAAATAAATTATTTGGCGGAAGAAATAAATTATTTGGCGAAAGAAAGAAAATATTTGGCGAAAGAAAGAAATTAGTTGGCGAAAGAAATAAATTATTTGGCGATAGAAATAAATTAATTGGCGAAAGAAATAAATTATTTGGCGAAAGAAATAAATTATTTGGCAAAAGAAATAAATTATTTGGAGAAAGAAATAAATTATTTGGTGAAAGAAATAAATCATTTGGCGAAATAAATAAATTATTTGGCGATAGAAATAAATTATTTGGCGAAAGAAATGAATAATTTGGCGGAAGAAATAAATTATTTGGCGGAAGAAATAAATTATTTGGCGAAAGAAAGAAAATATTTGGCAAAAAAAATAAATTATTTGGCGAAAGAAAGAAATTAGTTGGCGAAAGAAATAAATTATTTGGCGAAAGAAAGAAATTAGTTGGCGAAAGAAATAAATTATTTGGCGATAGAAATAAATTAATTGACGTAAGAAATAAATTATTTGGCGATAGAAATAAATTAATTGGCGAAAGAAATAAATTAATTGGCGAAAGAAATAAATTATTTGGCGATAGAAATAAATTAATTGGCGAAAGAAATAAATTAATTGGCGAAAGAAATAAATTATTTGACGAAAGAAATAAATTATTTGGCAAAAGAAATAAATTATTTGGCGATAGAAATAAATTAATTGGTGAAAGAAATAAATTATTTGGCGATAGAAATAAATTAATTGGCGAAAGAAATAAATTAATTGGCGAAAGAAATAAATTATTTGACGAAAGAAATAAATTATTTGGCAAAAGAAATAAATTATTTGGCGATAGAAATAAATTAATTGGTGAAAGAAATAAATTAGTTGGCAAACGAAATAAATTATTTGGCAAAAGAAATATATTATTTGGTGAAAGAAATAAATTATTAGGCGAAAGAAATAAAATATTTGGCGAAAGAAATAATTTATTTGGCTAAAGAAATAAATTTTTATGCCCTAAGAAAATTTTATTTTAGCCCAAGAAATAAATTATTTTGGCCCAAGAAATAAAATATTTTGGCCCAAGAAATAAAATATTTTGGCCCAAGTCATAGAGTATTTTGGCCAAAGGAATTTAATATTTTGGCCCGAGAAAATTTTTTTTGGTCCTAGAAATAAATCAATTGGCCTGCAATAGTGGTTTAAAATTTATTTTAATCGAGTAAATAAATTATTCGGATCGGTAATTTTAAAATTTTCTTTTGTCTAGTGAATTGAAATAATATGTGTTCTGCCTCTGCTTGGAAAAAAAATATTGAAAAGTGTCTCTATAATGTGGAATCAACTGTGTACTGTTGAAAAGCCCGTGCTGACAACTATCGAATGATATATGCTGCATAAAAATCCGAGTGTTACGGTTGGGGGTACCAATTGTCATTAAAGTATTTGCATAAACGTATAAAATATCCTTTCTGGAGGGGCTAAAAAATTTCCTCAATATGGTATGTTACAATTTAAAACAATTATTAATTACCTTTTCGTTTTCCTTCTTTTATAGCCTTGGTATTTTTGCGGCTGGGGACGATGGAAACCACTTCTGCTTCGGAATCGGTCGTAGATACGATATCCCCTCTATCCATAAAGCTCGTGTCTTCGTGCTCGTCTATAGGCTCGTCTACGTTTTGATCTGCGGTTGTTGATCCCATAACTACATGCGTAAAATACGTAATCATTAAAACGTAATTTACCTCTCTGATTTCATTCGCAAATTAATTTTCATCATTAATCCAGTACCACATTACTGCCAAATCAATTCAAATTGGAACTTCACTTTTCAATTCCATCTAATTTTAATCATGTTTTGGATTCTTTATTGTCGCATCGGGAACTATAATTATTATTATACACATAATTTTAAAAGATTTTTCCTAGAACAGATTTTTGCGAAAAATATATGCAATCCGAATAGTCAATTATTGAAACTTTGCACAGGAACCCAGGTGAGAGAGATGCCGATTTTTAAAGCTATTAAAGCTATTTGAAATTGACAAGGTAAGCATGATATTTTAATAGGTTTCATCCAAGTACATCTTTCCATAAAAATTTTATGACCCCATGTCAACGCTACTGGTCATAGCAGGGCCCAATGTCGATTTCTTTAACATGCACAACGGCCAATTTTCCCATTTCGGCGGCCATTCATATTTTGTCCAAAAATGATGTGTCGTTGTGGGGCACTCTGAATTTTTTTCTGAAACCTTATGTTAAAATGCAACTTTTGGCTAAACATTTTCATCCTTTGTTCACCATAGGAGCGAGGGTGGCCGCTGATGTGGGATCTTTTAACGTTGTGTGAACGGGGAACATTAGTATTTCACTGCTACAGAGGTAAGGAGTTAGTGATACTAACCCTTAGGTAAAAATTGGATTTTGTAGCAAAAATGATGTAGATTTTTTTGACATAGCGATTTTTTGTTGCCGAAATGCAAACAATATGTAATGGTTTCCTGAAAATTAAGCAAATTTGGTAGGTTGCAAAATTGACTACACTCAACACAGAGGCATGAATTTGGAAGATTCTGAAAGATTAGGTTTTTACCTTTCAGACGAATTTTTACTGTCACGTGGACCGAAGATATAGGGGGCTGAGTATGAGCTTTTGGGGACATAACAACGTAAGACTGGAGGGACCTGTACGGACCCTGAATTTACGTAAATTAAGGGAAATATTTATACCCCCAATATCACTAACTCCTTACCTCTGTAGGAGTGAAATACTAATGTTCCCCGTTCACACAACGTTAAAAGATCCCACATCTGCGGCCACCCTCGCTCCTATGGTGAACAAAGGATGAAAATGTTTAGCCAAAAGTTGCATTTTAACATAAGGTTTCAGAAAAAAAATTCAGTTTGCCCCACAACGACACTTCATTTTTGGACAAAATATGAATGGCTGCCGAAATGGGAAAACTGACCGTTGTGACATGGCGAAACCGCAAGTAAGGTTCCTTAAAACATGGCCGCAGCAAAAAGTGAGCCAATGTATTGAAAATGTAAAAATCGGAAAAATATCAGAAAATGATGGAGATTTTTTGATCCCGCCACAAAAATGGAATGGACAAAAAATGATGGAAATTTTTTTAGGCTGGTCAAAAATTGCCTAAAATGTTGTATGGTCATAGAAAATAATAACCAATTATGGATGATGAAAATTTAGCACACCTTTGCCCTTTAATTGCTCAAAAACTATTACCCTTACAGAAATACGGTAGGTACCGTTGAAATGCTCTCATCAAGAGCTTTTTAATGATATCTACCACGTGAAAATCCGAGAGAATCCTCATAGTGTAAAATCCGGTCCACCCCCACAGTTTGGTGCGTAATTGGTTAATATTTTCTATGACCATACAACATTTTAGGCAATTCTTGGGCAACCTAAAAAAATTTCCATCATTTTTTGTCCCTTTTTCATGTTCATTTTTTTCATGTTTCTGCATTGGTTGTTCGGGTAACCAACTTGATGTCCCGTACACCGCACACTTTTTCTAAAACGGTTTAAAACGGAACTTCGTGATTTGGCCAAAACACGAATTCGTGAACTTGACAAGTTGAACATGATTTTTCATTAGCTATTATATCAATACATCTTTGGCCAAATTTGTTTGACCCCATGGCCACACTGCTGGTCATAGCAGGGCCCAATGTTGATTTCTTTAACATGGCGTAAACGGCAAGACAGGTCGCAGCAAAAAGTGAGCCATTGAATTGAAAATGTAAAAATCGAAAAAATATCAGAAAAAATTGGGGATTTTTTTGTGTCCGCTACAAATCTCACGGAATGGAGATTTTGAGATGTTCTCATAAGATGACACTGTTAAAGTGACAAGGTGGATAATAATTTAAAAAAAAATAGAAACGGGTTTCTATTTACATATTTCAATATGTAATTTTTCAAACTATAATTTGAATCTATAATATCTGGGGCCATAATTTGGCAATCGTATTGCAAAGTGGGGTGAATGCAGCGATCGCTTAATGTTCGAGTGAACTAAGTCTGCAGCTACGTGTGCATGAAGTTTAGTGCATTCAGTACAAATTTGATCAGAAAAGCATCGCTCCGCGAGAATTAAAGGCCCTCGCGTACGGCGGCGTCAGCTTCACCCATCTCTCCGTCCGTGTTAGTGCACGATATTGTTAAAATTCAAAATTGTTTATGAAAAACAATGTGCACAATAATTTGGAAACCCTGTTTAAAACGGCGGTAAATGCAGCGATCGTTAGGAATTCTACAATCCGTTGACTGTTTTTTGGCTCAAATATATTTTGGTTGACAAAATTATTTCTGGATTAAAAAGCTTTTAGCGTCTGCTAAAAATATGAAATAAATGGTTTAATCTGGGATTGGAACAATTTTTTCAGTGATATTATTCAGTACACAACAATGCAATAAAAAAATTTTAACCTGATTTTTAATTTGAAATTTTTCAAAATATAATTTAAATCTATATTATCTGGGGCTATAATTTGCCAATCTTATTCCAAACGGGGGTAAATGCAGTGATCGCTTAATGTTCAGGCGAACTTATTCTGCAGCTATATACGTGTGACTCGTTTAATGCAGTGAATTACAAGGGGATACAAGAGATACCCCTCCCACAAAAACTCCAGGGTACAAGCATTTAATCAGTACCCCCAGAAATTTTACAAAATAAATGTAAAATGGCGTATTTTACCACAGTACGTATACCACGCATACCACGGTTTTTACGAAAAATTTTAGTTTAGTCTTAATATTTCGCTAATTATCTCAAAATTCACATTACTTTTGCCTATTTACATTCAGTTTTGATAAAAAATCAGCCAATATTCTCTTAAATTGCCATTAAGTTGGTCATGTTCCTGTACATATGCACGTATGGTTTTGAAAATTCAATTTCCGGGTGGGTACAAGTTGTAGGTTGTACCCCCGCCACTTACTCCTTTGTTAAGCGCCTGGTTTAATGAAATCGTCCAAATTAGAATAAAGCTAGGTTGGTCCCACCGATTTCGCTGAAAAAAGGGTTTTTTGTACACGGTGTTATGGCCCCCAAAACGTATCATGTTGATACCCAGGTGTCATGGAGGTTAAGCCGGGTCATATGTTTCGAATTTCCAACTTTGATGACCACCAGGGGTCAACGCGACATTGAACGGGGGTAAATGCAGCGATCGCTTAATGTTCAACGGAGCCAAGTCTGAGCAGTTACGTGTGCATGGCTTTTAATGCATTCGCCGAAATTTGATCAGAAAAACATCGCTCTGCGAGAATTGAAGGCCCTCGCGCAAGGCGGCGTCAGCTTCGGCCGTCCCGCTGTCCGCGTTAGTTAGCATGAAATTTATTTTATGTATCTAGTAAATTACCATGCAGAGTTTTAACCTTAAAGTATGCATTCCACTCGAACAAAGAAAATGTTTTAAAATTATGCAAATGTTATGAATGATTGGGTACCAATCCTTTATGAAGAAAAACGTTTTCCAAATTATTTACACAATTGTTTGCCAGGTATATGTACATAACTTATGCATATTTATTATGCATAACTATGCAGCCGCCGGAAAATTTCCCATTAGGAAAATCCGCCGTTGCATTGAAACATTATTTTGGAGATTTTCAAATTTTAAAATTGAACACTTTTTTTAATAAAAAACTATGTGCACAATAATTTGGAAGCCCGCTTAAAACGGGGGTAAATGCAGCGATCGTTTTGCTATTTAAAAAATGCAAGTGAGCTACCAATTTTTGATTTACACAAGTAATGTAACCAATGTCTTAAAGCTACCCAAGGCAAATTACACCTTTTGAATAAAGGCTGAGAAAAAATATTGAACACGCGAGTGAAGCCAGGTTGAGCCCAGAGTTAATTTCACACTCAATTGTGCTGATATTTTACTAAAAGTCTTCGGATCAGATGGTGTTCAAATTCAGATTTCCCAGGGTATTCCTCTTTCTTCAATATTTTTTTGAACTTCGAACAAGTTTTCTTTCCTCCCATTCCAGAGCCGTTTCATTGACTTGCAAGACGAACAGTTAAGAGTGTTCTGAAAATTCGGATCTATTCATCAAAATATTTTCGGCAATTAATCGAAAGAAATCACTGGCACATTATCATTTTAAATTTCCACCAGTTTTGTTTTATCGTAGACGGTTGTATTGATCGGGGTTCAATAAATGATCCCTTGAAACAAAAAATCTCCCTGAACTTGGCGAATCTCGAGGAAAAAATACAATCTGCCGCTACCACGGAAAAACATTTGAACACAGGTCGTCGACTAAAGTCCAAAAGGGGCTATAATTTGGAAACCTTGTTCCAAACGGGGGTAAATGCAGCGATCGCTTAATGTTCAACTGAGCCAAGTCTGTGCTGAGCGTCGCATGAAGCTAAATACAATCGTCCAAATTTGATCAGAAGAATCATTGCTCCCCAAGAATTGAAGATCCCTTTTAGCAGAAAACCCTCATGAACTTGGCGAATCTCGTCAGCTAAAGTCCAAAAAGTGCTTAAGTTTTATGGCCTTGTGAAAACGGGGGTAAATGCAGCGATCGTTAAGAATTCCACAATCCAAGAATGTTTTTTGGTTCAAGTATTTTTTAGTTGAAAAAATTATTTCCTGATTCAAACGTTTTTAGTGTCTGCTAAAAATATGAAATAAATGCGCCGTTGCATTGAAACCTAATTTTGGAGGTATTCAAGTTTTAAAACTCAAAGCTCTTTCTATGAAAAACTACGTGCACAATAAATTGTAAACCGGTTTAAAACGGGGGTAAGTGCAGTGATCGTACGGAATTCTACATTCCAAGAATGTTTTTCGGTTTAATTATTTTTTGGTTGATAAATTATTTCCTGATTAATACGTTTCTAGCGTCTGCTAAAAATGTGAAATATATGGTTTAATCTGGGATTGGAACAATTTTTTCAGTGATATTGTTCAGTACACAACAAAATTAACGCAAGTGAGCTAGCAATTCGAAATAAACGGTCCTAAATGAAATTTCTTGCACGTAACGCGAAACCCGTAAATTATCACGGAGCGATGATAATGAATAAATGACGCTCCGAGGTTAATCTGTGCCGTCTTCATAGAAATTAGTATACAGCTGGATTGGTCCGACCGATTTCGCTGAAAATTGGCTTTTCGGAAAACTAACAATAAGACTAGAACCCCCTCAAAAGCTTAAGTTTCAAATTTCAGGTCATTCGGATCGTCCAGTACTGAGGTATGGCTGTAGTGACTTGGAAATGGGATCAGTCCCCCAGCCGGGGGGGCGTGTAAGGTTTCTAAGGAATTTTTTCATTATTTTCCCCGAACCTAACCAACTAACCCCAACAAAAAAAATATTTTCGCCAATTTCTGTTCCGTGGGGTAAAGTCGTGATTGGTCCTAGAAATACAAGCTGATAAGAATTACGGCCAACTTTCAGCGAAATCAGTCGAACCAATTCGGCGCGAAACTAAATCGGACAGATTACCCTCACGCAATCGTTCAAAGTTATTCCAATTTTCTGCAACTAAATCAATTATTAATAAAATAAAGCTCAGGGAAAAACGATTGCGCACAAGTCGTCCATTAGAGCCCTAAAATTTGGAGGCCTTGTGTAAACGGGGGTAACTGCAGCGATCGCTTGATGCTTTCAATTAACAAAAATAATACTAACAAAATGTTTATAGAAACTAGGTGGACTGGGAAGCTGACGTTGAAAGGATGGGTACGTCACGTACGCGAAGCCTAAAAATTGTCATAAAAAGATTTTTTGGAATAAGGGATTATTTAGTTGCACAGCGGGCACTTTGGCAGTTTTGGCTGCAAAGTAAATTTTGCCGCAAAGAAGTAGTACTAAATAAAATGGCATGCATGCCATCCTTTAAAAAAACACCATTCGAGCCTTACTGCACTGGCCCATGTAAGGACAGATGTAGATTTCTTTAAAATGGCGTAAATGGGTGGACATATGGTTGTATGGGTTCTTTAGAATAGGACTAAAATTAACGAAAATCGGAATAACTTGGTTTAGTGCAACATAAGTTCGACGGAAACTGATACACGCGAGGAAGCGCCAGGTTGGCTCAAGTGCAAAAGGGGCTATAATTTGGATATCTTGTTCCAACCGGGGATAAATGCAGCGATCGCTTAATATTCAGCTGAGATAGGCTGTGCAGCAAGTTTAATGCAAGCGTAAGAATTTGAGCGGAAAAATCATAGCCCCACGAAAATTCAAAATCCGTTTAAACCAAAACCCTTCATGAACATGGAGAATCTCCAGAACACATTTCAGTATGCCAGAACAAAACACATTAGCGCAACAACCTTGAACTTGGCTGCATACACCGCACAAATTGACCTCTGAGGTCAATCTGTGCTGATTTAGAAACAAGGATACGGCCCGATACTCGCGGGACCTCTCAAATCGATTTCGCTGAAAATTGGCAATTATGAAATAAATGGCTTTATTTGTCATTTCAACTAATTTTCCGGTCATTTTACTCAGTGCATAACAAAATTAATGCAAGTGAACTCCAAATTTTGATTTATAGAAGTAATTCTAACCAATTTCTTAAAGTTACCCAGCGCACATAACACCTTTTAAATAAATCAAGGCTGGGGAAAAAATTATAGACTAGTCAAGCCAGATTGAGACCAGATGTGTTTTCACACGCAATTGTTCTGATGAGCTTGTATAACTAGGATCACTCACGACTTTGCACGTTGGTAAGGGAATCGTTAAAAGCATTTTTTTTCTTGTTGGCGGTGCTTGGTAAAGTTTGGCAAAAAAATGGAAAAAAATTCCTTAGGAATGCGTCCCCCCGGCTGGGGAAATTTTCTGTTTTCGAAGCCATTGCCACCATATCTCATCACTGAAACGTCCGAATGAGTTGAAAATTTAAACTTAAGCTGCTTAGACAATTTCATAGGGGTCCCTATCGTTAGTTTTCCGAAAATCTGACTTTCGATTTTCCGGGTTTTTTCGGTTTTTCGGGGGAAATGACATTTCGAAAGTTGCGATCTCTCAATAAACAACCGAAACCCCCAAATACCAAATTTTATTCGAATCGGACAATTAGTGTCGAAGTTAGGGGCATGAAACCAAATCATTTGTCCAGAATCTTTTTAATTTCGGTGTCACACTCAGAACATGACTGTTAGTGGTCCGATTCGAATAAAATTTGGTATGTAGGGGTTTTGGGTATTTCTATTTTTACTCGGTTTGAGCAATCGGGCCGTATCCTAGTTTCTAACTCACCAGAGATTAACCTCAGAGGTCAATTTGTGCCGTGTATGCGGCGTAGGGTCAAGTTTTTTTGTGCTAATGTGTTTTGTTCTGGCATGCTGAAATATTTCCTGGAGATTCGCCATGTTCATGAGGGGTTTTGTGTAATGGGATCTTGAATCGCGGGGCAATGATTTTTCTGCTCAAACGACGCTTGCTGTAAACTTCCTGCACAGACTTGGTACCGTTGCACATTAAGCGATCGCTGCATTTATCCCCGTTTGTAACAAGGTTTCCTGCCGCATAAGCAAATGAACCTACACTGCCCTACACTGCCTACACCGCACAAATTGACATCTGGGGTCAATCTGTGCTGTCTTGTCTTAGAAACTAGGTCAATTTGTGCGGTGTATACAGCATAGGCGTACGGTCAAGTTTTTTGCGCTAATATGTTTTGTTCTGGCATACTGAAATGTGTTCTGGAGATTCGCCATGTTCATGAGGGGTTTTGGTTAAAAGGGATTTCGAATCGCGGGGCAATGATTTTTCTGCTCAAATTTGGACGCTTGCTGTAAACTTCCTGCACAGACTTGGTACCGTTGCACATTAAGCGATCGCTGCATTTACCCCCGTTTGGATAAGCTTTCCAAATTATTGCTAATTTTGCACTAATCATACACAAGATCGAGTCACAGGTTGGCTCAAGTGCAAAATGAGCCATAATTTGGAAATTTGTTCCAAACGGGGGTAAATGCAGCGATCGCTTAATGTGCAACGGTACCAAGTCTGTGCAGGAAGTTTACAGCAAGCGTCGTTTGAGCAGAA
>JAQFXU010003338.1:0-16592 GCA_034693705.1 Spatulosminthurus flaviceps | reverse complement strand
TTAAGTTCACGAATTCGTGTTTTGGCCAAATCACGAAGTTCCGTTTTAAACCGTTTTGGCAAAAGTGTGCAATGGTATAATTTGATTCAAATTAATTTGTGAGATCATCATGGTCAACTACATTTTGGCGAAAAAAAATTTTCCCTCCACTGCTACCATTATGGGCACAATGGGGCAAATGGCCAAATTCCTGACTATTGATTAAATGGAGAGACTTTCTTTACAACGGTCTGTGGCCCCCTCGCATACTAGAATATATTGTAAATGTAAAAATGGATTTTTGTTCCAAAAATTACGCGCATTTTTTTGGTTGTGCTATAAATTGCACCATTTTCATTATAAGGCCTCAAAATCCCCTCAAAAAATTTATTTGAATTAACTAAATTATACCATTGGTTCAATTTTGGTAATACTCATCAAGTCCGGTTTGGATGTAATCGGCCTAACTGTGCCTTTCAATAAATGTTGTAAATATATATTTGTTAAATATTAATACGTTTCGAATTTATGTTCAAAATATTAAAAAGATTGGAATATAATCTTTGGAAAAAGATACTTTCAACAAATTAGTTCAATTTCATTTTTGTAAAAACCAGATATTTTTTGGGTAACTTTCTGGCCTGTTGAGATTTTATGACCGTTCATTAGAGCTGCGTTCGGGTCAAGTAGCCTTCAAACTTAACCATGAACTTCACTTGACCGTGAAACCTCAAGTAAATACTTGAGGTACCTTGAAAACCTGAACTTGACATTTCGGTTCAAGTACTTTTATTTCAAGTCCAAGTTCGGGTTTTCAAGTAATTTACACTAGATCTGAACTTGAATGTCAATTTTCGGATTCAGGTAAACAGACGTGACTTGAACATGACTTGATCTTGTACAAATTTTCGACAGGAATGGCGATGCTGAAGTTTTCAAATGGCTTGGAAGCAATTCAAGGGGTAGGGTGGGACTTGCGGTTTAATGCGAACTGCGCTTAATTGTAAAACTGTTTGGGTAAAAACAAAAATCTATTTACTTCTTTCAATTTCTCAAAAGTCTGGGAAACTTCGTGAGCAGTTCCTCTTTTAGAATCATGCGGAACGATTTCTGCGTCATTTGGAAAGCTCCCGCGGTACTGGTACGTCTTTAACCAATGTTCGGACCAATATAACTGGACAGGAACCGTTTTGTGGCTCGGTTCATTCCTCTGGTCAATTTCCATGCACACCAGTCAAATCTTGAATGCAGCTAACAGAAATAAGATGCATGTCACATTGCATTGGCCGAGATTCCCGTTTTATCATTTGGTGTTTCCGTCCCATCGTTGGAATTTGCCATTGCTTTGCAACCATTATTGTGACTAATCCTGGGGTAAACATTTCTTCTTTGAAGCGGATTTTAGAGCAATTTAGTCCCGATTGTTGTTCAGTGCCAGCTCTCACTCGATGATTTAGAAGCCAAAACGTATTTTTCAAAATATGGATCCGATCCCTTCCTTTATTTCAGTTTATATTTAAGCAATATGTGCTTTATTCCACTTTGCGTCTCCAGCGACGATATTCTATGAAGTGACACTTACGTATTTATATTACGTTCCATAGACTTATAAACCTTTACTATAGGATGGAGGTATAGTGCATGCATATAGTGCAGACAGCATGGATTTTCTCATAAGGAGCTGGAAAGCCAAGCTTTCAAAGCAACATTAATGAAGGCTGGATAAGTTAACCCTTTGTTATGCTCCGTTTAAGAGTAGAGTCGTGAGTGTGATCAACAATTGGGACAAGCCTTAAGCAGGCTCAAGCTATGAGTTATTCCGAGAGAGCTGGGGATTGTTTTCCCAACTAAACCCGCTCCAAGTGAGCATTTCTTCCTCAGGGACAAACATTACATTGATGTATTTAATGAATATGTGTAGGCAGGGGCTGAGCCACGGTTTTGAAACAGGGGGGGACAAACCAATTTTGGAACCCGAAGAATTTGCTAACAAAATGGCGGTGTAAACATGGCGCCAAAAAGTGGCAGTCAAAATGGTGGCAAAAATGACAGCCAAAATGGCGGCCAAAGAAAATGTGTGGTAAATTTGTGGTTAAACAAAATGTCTAAAGAAATAAAAGCGTAATAGCACGTTCCAAAATTGTAAAAAAAAAGTTCGAAAAACTAATTTCAGTGGCAAAGCCTTTTGTTTCTCTGGCACACTGTGGCTTCATATAGGTAAATGTATACTCCGAGTGCTGTAACCCTACTAGTTTCCTGAAAACCCGATAAATGGTTTATAAAGCATGAGTATAACTACCTCAATATGTTTATCACGTCCGAGAAAAATCGAAAATATGTACAACAATCATCATGGGTCATCGATGCCATTCGAACATAGTGTCGCCAAAATTTTAACTTAATCGTGAAAAAAGGGATTAATTTAAATAATTATGACCACATATGGCAAAGGTGACAATAAAAAATATATGAGCCGGGCAAAATCGCAGAAACCAGAAGTTTTTGCGCGAGCGAGCGAAATTTCTAGTAAATAAATCGTTGTATTTTGGAAAAGAACAGGTCCAGCCGGTAGACAATTTAATTGACCTGTTCGAATCTATTTCTTATTTTAAAAAGTTTTAGAATTTTTTTTCCTCTTATTCTAGCTGAGGACTGATAGCAAAAACTAAATTTCTGAGTTCAATTAATAAGTATTTAACAAGCTATTAGAATTTCGATCAAGAAAATTTTGGAATTCTTATGTGCAGAAACGCTATTCTGGACCGTTGGAAACAGTAATTTCATGCATTTTGTATGAAATTTATCCATGCTATGTAAATGCCATGGAGACATTTCATATGTTTCATCTTCCTGGCTGTAAACAGGGGGGGGACAAATACATGGGTTGTCCCACCCTGGGTCCAAACAGGGGGGACAATGTCCCACCCAAGAGATACGTTGTTCAGCCCCTGCACACTAGTTATATTTTATGCAAGTTTTAGAAAGCAAGAAACACTACTATGGCAAATAATGTTGAAAAACTCCATTTTTGGTAAAATCCCCAAAAATATTTTTCTCAAAAGTAATATCATATACGCCTTATCAACGTACAATAATAATATTTCGCCAAAAGAACCAGCATATAGGACAGCCCCAAAAACAATAATTTTATTCGTTTTAGGGAGGAAAAGTTAGTTTTATCAGTATCAAAAAATTTCTGCTAGCCAGAAAAACGAAGGCGAAAAAATTTTACAGTTCATAAATAATAATCCACAACACGTTTTATGTATTTACCAAAAAGTATATTACTTACGTATATAAATAGCTTTTTGAAACGGGGAAAGTGGGCATACTTCAAAAATATCAAAAGTCTGGAGCTGTGAGAGTAAAAATATTTAGATTCCATTTTTTCAAAACGGCAAAGGTCTTCCGGACAAATTTCTAATCTTCTGAGAAATCCTGAAAAGCACTTGATATTTTGCTTGAGTGAGCCAGAAATCTAGGTTTTTAAAAACTTTATTAAAAACTCGGAATTAATAATAATATAAAAAGTCCCAAGGGGAAATTTCTTCGTGAAAACATATAATTTCTCAGCCCTAACAGTAGAAATAATTATTTTCAAATAAAAAATTTCTACCTTTTACAAAAAAGTATAATATTTTTTTATACAAATGTCGTATATGACACGCGTTTAAACCATCTGGAAAAGAAGCATATGGGATTTCAGCTTGTTTTCCTTCCGCGCTATGAATGAACGTAGTACTAAAGTATATATAAAAAATATCGCTATTTCCACTTAAGCTATCAGAACCTCTGAGCACCAATTCCCTGCGCACTGCGCAGTAAAACCTTGGTATTTGAGAGAAATAATACTTGGTTGTATTACACTCTTCGAAACAGTGCTAAGACTGAATGATTTATTCAAGATTGACCCGGCCTTATATACACCATGTTTATCATCATACATTAGCATATCAATACTAATGAATACCATAGGACTTTATCAGTTCATTATGTCCCATCATGAGCCTTATCGGGTAGTTAGCACCACCACAATAACATTATTACTTTATGGACAATAATAACAACGACAATGCTGGACCCTCATTAGAAGGTTCTGGAACCACCACTAATGTATGTATCTATATATATACCGAAGTTTCCTCTATTCCAAATTAATGGACCTTAAAGCGATAGGCAAGCTACAATTTGTACAGCCTTCAATTATCTGTCAAGCTCTAACAATTGTTTTTATGTTCAATTTTCCCAAGTAATAATTGCCTGGAATTTTGAAATTGATCCATAGCATTAATAAAATTATTATTACTGCCACAGAGGAAATTCCCAAATGAATTTTCCTTCTTTCATTGTCAACAATCCAAATTTTGGCGTCCAAAATTCCATATATTTGTCAATCTTATCAAATATTTTTAAGCATTTTAAAGTTTGCTTTTTTTATAGGATTTCCCAGTTTACAATTAAAGGATAAAACTTTTAAGAATCTCATGAATTTATTAATCTGATTTTTCTTCATCATTGCAAATATTGACTATGTAAAATTTATTTTACAGACTATAAGGAATGTGACTACCTATTTTTTCCAGTTCACAACGGGGATTTTTACCTTTTTGGTGGCAATTCTGTCCCAAAAAAAGTAGTGCAAAAAATTGATATTTGAAATTTTTTTGACCCAAGAATTTTAAATGACTTTCCATATAAAGCAGGAAAATATTCAATAATTTGCTATATGTAGCTTCCTAGAAAAATAATGCATATATTTTCTAAACGTAGCATGCGTACATAGAAAAACATCATTAAAAAATACGAGCTTCTTAAAACGTAGATTATTTTTCGTATTAAATGGACTCATAATTTGAAAACGGGAGGGAAAATGTCCAAATTTCACCGGTTGTCCATATGATGCAAGGGCGGGGTAATTAGAGTAAATTCACATGTGAGCGCTCCCAAATGGCTAAAAAACCAATGCCATTAGGGTTTTCTCATTTCAATTTGAATTTCTCAAAATTTTCCGCGTAACAACTCTGCTGAGAAAGACTCTTCCCCTGCAAGTGAAAAAAAGGACGGGGAAGATTTATTTGTTAGGTTCATATATAAATATTATCGCTAATAATTTTTATTTATCAAGAAGTACATATATAATATTTAACTATATTAAATGGCTTATTTAAAGGGAGAAAGTATTTCAATGATCAAAAGGTATGACTTTTGGTAGTAAAATTTAAATACGGATTGAATTTCTTAGCTGTAGAGCAATAATAATAATTAATATTATGCTTCGTGTAATTATGAGGGGATGCTTAAATGATGTATGCGAAAAGGCGTGTGAAGCTTTAGTTTAATTGTAAGATTAATTTAGCCGAATTAGGTTTAAGGGAAAAAAATAGAAAAGGAGAGGAGACCTCTCCACACAAGAACAACCAGAATGAGACTGCTGCTCTCAAACCCTGAGACCACAAACGTGGGCAAAAACTCACCTTGATAACAAGATGTGACTCGAGTTCACTAACTAAATTTAGATAAGACGAGGATGGATGCCTCGGTAGGCTATTTACATAATATTGAAAAGGTCATGTCGCTTACAATTAGTGAGAAGGTTGTTTTAACCTGAACTTAGATTTATGTGTTTTTAAACGGGTCAGGAATTCTGTGAAAATCTCCTGAGAATTCAAAGTAAATTCATTTAATATATTAAAAACCTTGCCATTTCGGTTAGTTAAGGCATGTAAATATGACAATCAATCGTCGGCGAAAGTCCAGAAGGAGCTATAAAATTTTTCAAGCGTCGTTCCAAAAGGGGCTATGTGCAGCGAAAGCCTAACATTCAAAGGTGCCAAGTCCGTGCTTGTCCGCTAAAGCGAGCTGTGGCGGAAGCATAATACAAATAAATTATTACACGTGGGATGAAAGACACTAAATCAAAGTGGATGCATTGCCACGTCTAAAAATATGTGGTAAGGAGTCAAAAAGTAAGGAAAGGCAAAGTTTTCGGAAAATATCTTTCCAAACTTGATTTTTTTCACCACGTATATGCAGAAAAACATATAGGGGATAATTTTTGCTGGGAAAATATTTCTAAAAAAATTCGAGATTTTGTCTGGAATTTTATTGTAGGACAAAATATTGCTAATTGAATGGGCGATGAAATTTTCCAAAGTTACTTGTGTTTCTGACATCCCATTAAAAAAAGGAACGTTACCTTCTTTTGAAAAAAATTTCCGACAAAGGCAACACATCCAAATCAAATTTTGATTTTCCTTTTCAAAATTTTTTTCACGAATTTTATTGGCTTTTTATTGAAAGTCTCTTTTTTGCGTTGCAAAACAGTTACTAAAATTACAAATATTTTCCTCCTATGAGAAAATGGTAGCGGGAAAGGATTAGATACATGAAAATTTGAAAAAAAGTATATCATGAAAATATATTATTTTTAACGAACAATTTACCATATCTTTTTTCCGAATGAAGAATAAAAATTCTGGGATATTTAAAAGTGCCTCCAATCATTCAAGCATGGCATATTGGACTGTTTTGAAAAGTTGAGTTGACCGAGTTGTAATCTTTGGTCCGCCGAAATCGCCTTCGCAATAGTCCTCCCTTGCTCCAGTTTTCCTGTTGTTGAATTCCCCTTAACAAAATTTTGAAATTGAAATTTTCGCCCCGCCAAATTTTAATTTTTGAATAAAAAGTATGATGTATACAGTATACAGTTTATTAGAGAAATAAAAATGTCTTCTTGGTGCTTTTCAAAATTCAATAATTTTAGCGGGAGGAGAAAATTTGAATTTATTTATTTTTTCATTACCAAAAACTGTGTATAAAAGTGTGGTTATTCCGAATGTTACGATGGCTTGAATAAACCACAAATAAACGTTTCTAGACCATGTGACTCACGAGGTCGAGGTTTTTCACATTTTCCCCTTGAATGCTATGTACTTCATCCTTAGAGAGGTGGGATATGGTAGGAAAATTTAGTTCATTTATTCCAGCCAAATCCAAAATAATATTTATAGCTAAAAGTGTATAAAACTATGTATTTAATATTTTGTCAGATGATGCAGGAAAATGACGGGAAAAGTAAGCATAGAAAAAAGAGTTGTTCTCTTTTTTCTATTTTATTTTAGAAAAAAGAGTTGGACTCGGTTTTCAGATCTCCTGTCGAAATCCCCACCCTTCCAAATATGTAAATGGAACTCAATCAATGGCGATACGAAAATCAAACTTAAATTGATATAGATTATTTTGTCCGTCATAAGCTCTAATGTAATTGACTCATGTTCATTTTTCTTGTAATAATTACCTGAAAAAAAAATTGTGGGTTAACCTTCCTATAAATTACAGGGACAAAGGAAACCTTAAGCGTAAAGGAATAGTTTCTAGCCCTTGTAGATAACGGCTAATTTAAAAATAAATTTAATAAAATTAATTATTAATTAATCATAAATTTCTAAAATAATCTTAAGCCCCACCCCTAAAAAATCCTTGAATGAATCCAACAGTAACAATTCTTTTGCTTTCAACAATAATAACGTTTTCTCTCAGTCCAAGCTTACTCCCTACATGGATTTACACTAATTTTGGAATTTGTGAGAACTTCCAGTTGAATGGAAATTTACACATTTTTTTATCATCATAAAAAACGTAATTTATTTGAGCCAATTAGGAGCTAAGGAAAATATATAGCTTAGGATTCTATAGGAAATTGGTTCCTTCGGAATTCACCAACTGTTTCCTATAAGTGACGATATAGATAGCCACTCATATATAGTTAAATTTTATTCTATTTTTTAGGTTGCAGCTACATGCTGTGATCAATTTAATTCAAATTTATGTACACTTTGCGGTTGTAAGGGCGAAAGCCGAATCGACCTTGAATAAAAATCTATTATTATATTATTATATTATATATAGTTAAACATCCGGCGGGCTTGCTCGCTATAGGAAAATGCGATTTAATTATTAAAATTATTGTATCAAGCATTGATCTTTGTTTTCCATTTCTGCGGATTCCTGGATGATCTTGGATAAAAATCTCACCGAAATTTGAATCCAAAATATTTTCCTTGACATACATGATATGGAAAAATAAGGTTACATATGTGGAAAAAAGTTTCACATTATTATTAGTAAACGTGGGAAAAGTTATTGTTAGCGGGTTGAAAGACACGAATGGGTTGTACTGCCGTGTCCACATATAGCCAATTTTGATCCAAAAAGTTTCTATCATTCATAATGTATGCAAATTTTTGTTGGGTCAATAGGAAATTGTGGGGTAAAATAACCATAGAAAAAAGAGTTGTAGCTCTTGACTCGTGTGTGTGTCAAAAATCTTGCATCTCCATCCCGGGTTTTTAGGAACGAAATGACTTGAATTTAATGGGGCACGAAGTAAACTTAAATTGATAATGGATATTTCGTGCGTCAAGCTCTAATCATTAAGGTTAGCCCTACACTTAATAATAATTTAATAACGTATAGAATTCAACGTATTCAGTTTTTCACCATCAGCATTTATTTTCAAGATAAAAATCATTTCAAAGTTATTAGGGGGACTTCGAACTCCTCGGTAAAATTTATTTGAATGGCCCGTTGTAACCTTTTGCTAGACTACGTTTGGTTTTTACATTGTCGTGGCCAGAAATACTGAAAATCTTTTTTAAAATAACTGGCTCAATGCTTCACCAAATATAAGGGGTTGTAGAACCGATATTTTAAAATGAGTTTCTAGAAAACAGGAAAATATCCACTAATTAGCTTCCCTCTAACGATAATTAATTTCTTGAGGGTTCAAAACGTATTACCCTTAAAAAATCCATGCTTCTCAACAACGTATATTATTTTTTGTATTATATACATTCATAATTTGAAAAATGATGGTAAAAAGTTGGTAAGTAACTCGGTTGTTTGTTGCTGGAAAAGCGCGGGTTCAGTAGAATTAATTCTCATGTGAACGCTCCAACATGGCCAAGGAACTAACGTCACCGAAGTTCTCATTTCATTTTGAGTCTCCCTACACATTTTCCCTGAAACTTATTAACCTTTTCCCTCATATAAATATTTTCCTCGTAGGTAAAAGTTGATCCTGGCAATTGGCTGAGACAGGCTCGAAGCAATTTGTATATTATCGCAACTGTCGCACGAAAATGATTGTAATTTTCCTATAAAAATGCCCCAAAAACAATTTTAAGAACGTTTTAGGGAAGAAAATATAGTTTTATCAGTTTCAAAAAATTTCAGCATTCCAGAAAAACCAAGGGAAAGAATTTTTTCTGCTCATAAATTATAATCCGCAATAAGTTTTATTTATCAAAAAGTATATTACTTACGTATATTAAAAGCTTTTTGAATATTGGAAAGTAAGAAAATTTCAAATAACACAAAGTCTGGAACTGTGAGAGCAATGAAATATTCAATTTTTTTAAATCGGCTAAGGACTTCCGGACAAATTTCCAATCTTCAGAGAAATCCTGAAAAGCACTCGATATTTTACTTGAGTGAGCCAGAAATCTGGGTTTGAAAGCCCAGAGTTTTTAAAAACTTTATTAAAAACTCGGAAAATATAATCATTTGTATAAAAGTCCCAAGGGAAATTTTTTTCGTGAAAACATAATTTCTCAAGTCTATTTAACAGTAGAAATAAGCTTAAAAATTATTTTCAAATCAAAAATTTCTACTTTTTACAAAAACGTATAATATTTTTTTATACAAATGTTTTACAACGCATGTAAAAAACAACTGGAAAAGAAGAATATGGGATTTCAACTTGTTTTTCTTCAGCGCAAAGAATGAACGTGGTAGAAAGTATAAATATCGCTATTTCCAAAACCTCTGCGTCACAATACCCTGGGCACTGCGCAGTAAAAACTTAGTCTTCATCTATGGCTTCCCGCTCATTTGTACCGTGTACTCTGAGTTTCACATGATTATATTTGTATCTGGAAAATATTTTTAAATGATGTTGTAAATTTAAAAAATGGAATTTCTCTACTTGAAATTCAACAGCGATTGTGGTGATAATTTAGCCGAGAGATAGGGAAATTCTGGGCTACATTGTGAACCGAATCCCGCGGGGATAATGTTTAGATTTCAACATTCCTATCACTTTAAACACAAGTATATCATTTATGTATTCACATTTTTTTAGGAAGGTGAGGAATATCCTAAGTAGTAAAACAGGGTTCAAAAATAGAGAAAAAGTACTCAAATTTTTCTCAAAACTACCCTTCCTGGGACTACACGCTTTACGTTTCTGGTTTAAATCTTGGACATAGTTTTGTTCTTCCATTTGAGGTGACATTTCCCTGATTATTCAATTTTAAATGTAGATGGAAATATTTTCTTAAAAATATCATTGTCGGATGATATCGTGTCACAAAAATATTATTGATTTCCTCAGGTTAAATATTTTTCCATCCAAAATGACTTGGTTTTTTCCTTGTTAAATTAAACCTTGTGTGAAATGTTAGGATTCGAATAGTACAACTTCGGACTTTCTCCCTGTGCCTTCCTGGAAAATGAATGGAATTGCATCTCAAAGGATTTCTAAAATCACGAACGGGTATATTCTATCCTCGTGCAAAACATTTTTAAAGGGCGTGGGCTTTACACGGAAAATTTTAAAGCGCAATTAGCATACTTTTCTGTGTAGAAATAGTAATAATAGGAAATGAAATGTTTAAAAATGGGATTGGAACAAAATTAATTTCGTTTGAACCGGGATTGAAAACTGGAGTTGAAAAAAATAAAAAGTAAACTATTGGGAACAATTAAATGCGAATACATTGGAAATTTTCTGTAATAATTATAATATGTACCACAAAGTGCAAAACATTTACTTGTTTGCATGCCAATTTTAACTTAAACGCCCCAAATAAATAAAAAATTGCTAAAATATTAACCAAGATAGACAATTTTTTCAAAATTTACAAAAACAGGAAAAAATTCAAAAACAACGTTTCTGGCCGGACTTGGTTCCCAAATAATTTTTTTTCTTTCCCTACAGAGAGAATTCCTTAAAAGCTGAATGAAGATAACTGATTTCCCGAAAAAATACGAATTAACTTCCATAGACCCCGGAAATATTTGTTTCAATTTAATGTTTTTTAAGTTTATTTTTCTTTCATGAGCTCCACGTATTTTAACCAATCAAATATTTCAACGTCCCGGCGAACTAAAAATCCGTCGCTCTGATTGGAATAAGGTCCTCTCGTCTGGGAAATAGTTTTTCCCCTCCAAATCCCTAATATACGCAAATTTTCAAACGTTTTTTGTCAAACGAATCTTTTAACTTTGCAAGTTTAATGTCCAGGAGAATTGACTATTTTAAAAGGAGATTAACATCAAAATTTGTTACAAGTTTTATTTTTCTTAGAAATTATGAAATTTTCAGGAATTCCTACATTTTAACTTTCCGAGGGTTTGGCAATTCTAGTGATTTGTCATCCTATCGCTACGCGAAAGTACTTTCCAGTCTATATTTTATAAGAAAACGTTTCTCGAACCAAGGAAGACGAATATTGTGGAAAATCCTGGGAAACGTTCCCCATCCACGTTTTTGCCCACAAGTTGAGAAAATGGAAATATTTTTTTAAAAACTTGGTCAAGTTATTGTTCATAGGGGATGAAAGGTGCTAAGGCAAATTGGATATATTGCCACGTCTAAAAATAGTTATTTATCCAAAAAGTGTATAAAATTATGTATTTAGATTTCTGTTAGGTCAGGAAAATTCAGGATAAAATAAGCTTAGAAAAATGAGATTTAGCTTCTGAGTCCTGCAAAGATGTGGAAGGATTTATATATATATTAGTCTTGATTTTTCTTATTAAATAATAAAATTAAGTGAGAGGACGCTATGGTGTAAATTTTCAATCCTCAAAAATTTTTAATATTTGAATTACCCGCATTGAAAATTTACTTGGTATGGCAACAAATTATGAGCGGTTCTTTCCCTGGGCTCAACCTTTATATAAAGTAATTCATGATTGGTAGAAAATTTTTCCAAAATGGAAATTTGACATTCAAAGTTTTTCAGAGGTTTTCAAAAAATCTGAGGCTCACGCATCATCTGTGAATGAGACAAATTTCAAAATTTCTAGGGTCACCAAGGGTCCTATTTCTCTCTCTCAAATGTACGTAACAAATGTGACACAAGTGTGTCCTTCATTTCCAAGGTTTTTACCGTAATGTACTTCCTACATTTTAGAAAATGAAGAGAGAACCTTCATTTTTAGAAAATGATTTTTTGCCAAAGGAGTAAACAAGATTTGTTTCTTAAAAACTTACGTTTCTCATTTTTATTAACTTCTCACTTTCTTTCCAGATGTTATAAAAATTTTCATAGATGATTCGCGGAATTAGTAGAATAAATTATCATATGTATGAACGCTACCAAATGGCTAAAGAACCCATGCCATTAAAGTTTTCTCATTTCAATTTGAATTTCCCTAAATTTTCCGAGTAGCAAATCCGCTTGGAAACGTACTTATTTGCAAGTGGGAAAAAGGAAGGCAATGATTTTTTGTTATGTTCATAAATCATTATCCCTCATAATTTTTATGTATCAAAAAGTACGTATTGCCTTTGAATTGTTTTCACCATATAGGGGAAAATATTTTGGGAAAATATTTTGCTGGAAACAAATTTCTAAGAAAATTTTGAGAGAGAGAGATTTTGTCTGCAATTTTAGGAAAATTACTAATTTAATGGGCAATAAAATTTTCCAAGGTTACTTTTGTCTCCGATATCCCATTAAAAAAACGGAATGTTACCTGCTCTTAAAAAAATCCTCCAACAAAGGCAACACACACCCCGATCAAATTTTTTATTTTCCTTTTCAAAATTTTTTTCATGCATTTTATCATGCCTTTTTTGTTTCTAAATTTTCATTTATGTATATTCTGAAAAACTGATCACATATGGAAAATTTGGGTACTATTTTGCTTATAATCCTATTACATTGGATTTTTCAAAATACTTGGATTTTATGTCGGCTTGGCTTAATATTAATTGAACTTCTGTGTAACAGATTGCGTATCAACTTTTAGTATTTTTAGCGCGTGAATATAATGTGCGTTGCAAAAAGGTTACTAAAATTACAAATATTTTCCTCATATTACGCTCCTATGGGAAAGGATTACATTAAATTTTGAAAAAAAAAAGTATAACATGAAAATTTATTATTTATAAACAACAATTTACCATACCTTTTTTCCCAATGAAGAATAAAAATTCTGGGATATTTAAAAAATCCCTCTACTCATTCAAGCCTGGCAAATTGGACTGTTTTGAAAAGTTGACTTGACAGAGTTGTAATTTTTGGCCCCCCGAAATCTCCTTCGCATTAGTCCTCCCTTGCTCCAGTTTCCCTCTTGTTCAACTCCCCTCAGCAAAATTTTGAGATTTAAATTTTCACCCCGCCAAATTTGAATTTTTGAATGAAAAGTAGGGTTTTGGACGGTTTTTTAGTGAAATAAAAATTTCTTCTTGGTGCTTTTCAAAATTATAACTTATCACTTAGTGGGAGGAGAAATTTTGATTTTTCTATTACCAAAAACTGAAAAATTATAAAAATGTCGTTACTCTGAACTAAAAATGCTTGGGATTTAGTTTTACGAAATTATGAAAATGCGAGAGTTTCTAAATGACAAAAAAAAGTTTTTCAAATTTTGATTTAGAAATCATGGAAAAATTTTAAAGAGATTTTAAAATAAAAACAATTTTAAAAAGCTTTTAAAATTTAAAATTTGCAGTTACAATAAATTTTAATCCTTATAGTTTAGCATAATTTTGTAAAAAAACATTTGGAAGGAGGAAGAAAGACGCCAACCCATGTGGACGTTTTTTTCCACGTTGAAATATCCTTAGTTTATCCAATAAGTATATCATTTATGTATATTTACATTTTATATGAAAAGGTAAGGAGAATCCCAGGGAAAAAAGGGGTAAAAAAACTAGAGTAAAAATATATTACCCATTTTCCTCAAATTCAGCCCGATTTGTAACTTTTGAAGGCAAACGTTCTTGCCGTTGTAAAATCAAAAGTTCTTTTCAAATGATCAATCAAATCAGCTGAGGAGTGAAATTTAGACGCAACTATTGAAAAATTCAATGCTCCATAAAAAAAACAAGTAGCAAGGGGAGCCGTGATTATTATTATTTCCAATAATTTAATAATAATTCCGTTTCAATACGTTTTGCTCCAATGGATTAAAAGACGGAGTTTTATCACGATAATGTGGGATAAAATAAACACGCGGGGAAATATAGTTGTAGAAAAACGGTAGAAATATTTTGTTACACGTTCTGGCAATGGAAGCTTATGTGTAAAAAAAAACTAAAAAGAGGGATTAATTTGGCCCGAACATTCCTGCTCAAAATAGTCAAATGAATTTCGTTAATCACGCAAGATTTCCCTCTTTTCCTAACCACTACTGTAAAAAAATCATTTTCATCATCAACCCGCGAAATGCAAAATTCTTGCGGAAGAAAATTTCAAAAAGTTTGTGCAGAGAAAAATAAAACTTTTCTGGGGTTTTCAAAGCTATAGAAAAAAAAATAACGAATTTTCCTCTGAGATGCTAGGATCATTAAAACGAGTAAAATGATTTTCTTCATTAAAAATATCCGGCCAAGAGGCAAAGTAGATTTCTTTTTGCAACGTGATTTTTTGCTCATGTACTTTGTGCTACATAGCCTATAAGAGCTTGTACATCTTGGATCGACCCGTTTGACAGATTACATATAAGCTTTTAGTGTTTTTAACACGCGAATATGTATAATGCGTATCTACTGGAAAAGAGTACACTAAAATTACAAATATTTCCCCCATATTGCGCTCCTTCTGAAAAGTGGTAGCGGGAAAGGAGTTAATTAAAATTTGAAAAAAACAAGTATAACATGAAAATATATTATTTATACAGATCAATTTACCATGCCTTAAAATTAAGGGATGTTTAAAAATCTCTCTACTCATTCTAGCCTGGCATATTGGACTGTTTTGAAAAGTTGACTTGACAGAGTTGTAATTTTTATGTGGTGGAATACTCCGGAATGATCTTGAGTTTCTGTTACGTAGCATAGAGCTTATATGACGTGTAGAATGCTATCTTGTTGTAGCTGTGGAAAGGCGTGTTGGAGATGGGACGAAGTGACACAGCCACGTTGACAATAGGCGGATGCACTGAGTCACATATTATACTTGAGTCATATAAGTAATTATTATACAATAGCGTGTAATCCTAATGTAACCTTATGTAAGTACAATTGAGGGTGACAATAAATAGATGGCATGTGAAGACGACTGAGGTGGTGGAAGGGTGGAGATGATGGACAAGATGAGGAGAAGAGGTGACAGGTGAAGGCTGGACCCTAACAATATTATCCTTGATTTTTCTTATTGATTAATAAAATTAAGTGAGAGGACACTATGGTGTAAATTTCCAATCATCAAACATATGCAATAATTATTTGAATTTTACTGGCATTGAAAATTAACTTGGTATGGCAACAAATTATGAGCGGTTCTTTCCCTGGGCTCAACCTTTACATAAAGTAATTCATGATTGGTAGAAAATTTTTCCAAAGTGGAAATTTGACATTAAAAGTTTTTCAGAGGTTTCCAAAAAATCTGAGGCTCACGCATCATCTGGAAATGAGACAAATTTCAAAATTTCTAGGGTCACCAAGGGTCCTATTTCTCTCTCTCAAATGTACGAAACAAATGTGACACAAGTATGTCCTTCATTTCCAAGGTTTTTACAGTAATGTACTTCCTACATTTTAGAAAATGAGGAGAGAACCTTCATTTTTAGAAAATGATTTTTTACCAAAGGAGTAAATAAGATTTGCTGCTTAAAAACTTACGTTTCTCATTTTTAATAACCGCTCATTTTCAATTCAAGATGTTATAAGAATTTTCATAGATGATTCGTGGATTTATTAGAATAAACTCTCATTTGTATGAACGCTAAAAAATTGCTAAGAACTAACGCCATTGCAGTTTTCTCATTCAAATTTGAATTTCACTTAATTTCCCGCGCAACAATTCTGCTGAGGAACATACTTATTTGCAAGTGAGAAAAGGGACGGCAATAATTTTTTGTTATGTTCATAAATTATCATTCCTGATCATATATATGTATCCAAAAGTACTTATTATCTTTGGATTGTTTTCAGCATACATGAAAAAACATATTGGGAAATTATTTTGATGAAAAAAAATTTCTAAGACAATCAGAGAATTTGTCTGGAATTTTAGGAAAGTATTACTAATTTAATGGGCGAAACAATTTTCCATGGCGACTTTTTTTTCCGAAATCCCATTAAAAACGGAATTTTACCTTTCGCTGAAAAATATCCTCCAACAAAGGCAACACATCCTAATCAAATTTTGATTTTCCTTTTCAATTTTTTTCCATACATTTTGTCATGCTTCTTTCATTTCTTAATTTTCATTTAAGTACATTCTGAAAAACTGATTATACTTAGAAAACTTGGGTACTATTTTGCTAATTATCCGATTACATTGGATTTTTCAAAATAGTCTACTCTCTCTATAAGAGCTCTCCCAATAAGAGCAGTCTCCCTATAGTGGCAGCCTCCACTCCCCCCGTCAATG
>JAQFXU010003337.1:0-16595 GCA_034693705.1 Spatulosminthurus flaviceps | reverse complement strand
TATGGTGGTTGTTATTTCAGTTTGCTTTTAAGCAATTCGTGCATTAGACCACTTTGCTTCTCCAGCGACGATATTCAGGAACCACATTACCTAACTAATTGTAAGATTATACGAAGTTTTTTTGCGCGTGTGAGCATGTCTGTATTTATAGAAACATAAAATGATACCAACAATATTTTTTGTCGGGTTCTTGTTTCAATTCATTTTTAAGCATATGCATAGAGACATAACTATTTATGTGTCGTGTGTGGTTCTCCATCGGTCGGAGTACATGGCAGTAGTGTATTTGTACTTTGGGCCAGACTGCGGATATGGCGGCTTTCAATTAATATCCACCTTTAGTTTACAATAATTTTCATCCGAATACAAGGCAAGACCAGTTTTAACAACATGTTTTTCTGTCTCTCTCTCTATACCTCTAGCGAAGTTTGTGAAGCTATGCATATTTGAGTTTTGAAATGTCTCCACTTTCAATACAAAATACAATACACATTACACCTAGCTTTGACTACGTATTCGTACATAAATGACAACATTACTTCAAGGTTTCATACTTACAAAAAAATTTTGGTATTTTCTATATGCTATCATTCAAATAGGGTCGGCCTTCGAATTTTATTTTAATCGACGATGACAAACTTTACAAATGAATTATTATGTAACTGAATGGAAGCAATTTATTGTTCAACATTGAACATAGGAAAATAGTTTAGTTAGTAATAAATAATGGCTGTATTGTAATTGGATAAACGATTTATTGGAAACTTACACGAATGAGTCAATTATTATATTATTTTATTGTTGAGATGATATGTGAGATGAAGAAATGCCTTCACTACAATTAAATTTTAATAGCTAACTAATCCCCAAGGACCAATTGGTTTGAAAGTTGACACACAGGCTCACATGTACAAATGAGGTTATTTATATAGTTTTCCTTATTATGAGTAAGTCCAATTCATCAAATGAGAATAATTAGAAAATACCTCCCCATTATTGAATAACATGGCATATGTAATTTTTGAGAAATTTATTAGCATTAAGCATGCCCACTTTAATCCAAATAATACCGCTTCGTTCATAAAGATCGCCGGTGGCGTCACTGGGTGTTGTGTCGCATAGGGACGAGCCCATACTGGCAGGGAATTCCATAAGAAATTGCAATAATTATCTGAATGCAAATATTTACCAGCTTTTGATGAAATAAACTAAACCCCTTCAAATTTTGAAAAAGAAACAAAAGCCATTATTTACCATTTAAGTTGGTTGTATAAAAGTGGTTATTCCATGAGCAAACAATTGACAATTGCAAATTAATAATCTTTACCTAGGTAAGTAAGTCAAGTGGAGGTTCAAGGGTAATGATTTTGGAATAAAAATTAACAACATGACGAGGAAAGTTATAATTTTAACCCATAATAAGTTTCAATGCTACGTATGTAATACTTGGTTATTACTTAATTAGAATAATGGATTATATATAATCACATATATCTACTTATCTAATAATACATCGGAATCACCCTCCATACTTTGTCCTTAAAAATCTTTCATAGTTTTGTTGAGTCCCTAAGTTAGGAAACATTGCAGAAACTAAAGCTACTTGAAAGTAAAAGCACGAAAATGCTTACAATAAGAGAAGTAAAGCTGAATTTTATACTTTTCAAAATCTTATCCTACTTCTGCTTCTACCCCTTTGAATTCGACTCAAAAACCGGTGACGTTAAGCAAGGCTCGAAAGGAAAGCGCGCCATTTGGAAGCACGTCCATTACGTGTCACTTAATGTCTACATCATCTTCGTTGCTTTCCGGCTGATCCATGCCCTGGCGAAACCCGAGCTCTTAGTCACATCACATTTGCCCATTCATATTATGGTGCTGATCTGGAGCATTGCAAACTCATGGTTTGTCACTGCAGGCTACATTCTTTGGCCAGATTCCAATGTGACCATTCTGAGGGAGCTTTATTATGATTCGACTGGTGGTATACTTGAATTAAATTCTTAATATATTTTTTTTTAATTTGAAAATATTGAATTTTGTATTGATGATTACCACTTTTTCATTGATTTATTTATTCCAGGGGAAAGTTCCGGACCAATTTTGAGGAAGTACTTGTTCCAAGAAATTTATATAATTTTGCATCCCTTCCTAATCGTGAACATTGCTTTTATGTATACGGTTCTATTTGTCCAGGACAGTAATAAAGTATTCTATGTATACTCCCTAATAAGTCCAGACTACAAGAGTTCTTTGACATTCCTTCTATTCCTTGCCATAGAGATCTATTTCCTCACCAATAGCATCGGACATTTTTGTCTCGTAGACTTTGCCATGGTTTCCTTCTTCCACAAGATCCATACCACCGTGCGAGCTGAATGCAAAGCCGTTAGGTATAATATGCCCATCCTTTACAAAAACTCGATGCAATTAGAAACAGAGATCTGCATGAGGCAATAAACCCCCACATTTTAATATTTTGATTTCGATTTTCATTTTTATATTGCAGATCGCGTATAGCATCAGACGCTGACTTATTCCTGCAATCAGCAAACAACTTACGGAAAATGCACATGCTCATTCAGCTGTACAACCACAACTACGCTCACGTCTCATTTGGGTGCAAATGGGCTCTCATGAGCTGCGGCATTACAGGGCTCTACTTCGGAATCTCACTATTTAGTGAGAACCACCTGATCGTGGCCGTGATTTGCTCCATCATTGGAACAAATCAAGTTGTGATATTTGGTTTTGTTTTCGACAAGGCTTTTGAAATTCCTAACCTCATTAATGAATGGAAGATGACCATCCTTACACCCATGAGAGGTCGACGACAAGGCAGGATGAAGCTGTATATTCAGCGATTGATGACGTCCGTCCCAAATTTAGGGATTAAGGTTGGTGGTTTCCATACCTTTGAACGGGCTTCAACACCAAATTTCGTCAACTTTGTCGTTAGCAATGTCCTCGGACTTTTAATCACCTCACATCGATAAGACTCATTTTGATAGATACACAAAATCATGGTAGCCTCTTGTAGAATCACGTTAAATGCAGTAGATAATATTTATTAATAATCACCAATAAATGTTTAAATCATATTAAAATCAATTAAAATTTATTAATTAATACCGCATGAATTCATGGGTTATAAAAACATTTCTTTACAAATGTATGCATAAATTGTATGTTATTCCGTTGATTTGTACACACAGATACGAAACAATATCGATCTATTGACCTGAGTTAATTAAAATAGTAATTATATTAATACGTCTAATATATCATTTATATTTTGTTATACTAGACCGGAGTCAGTCAGGATTATTAAAAATTCATATGGAAATTTTTGTAAAATCTTACAACCAGTGTTGGGTGCTCGATGAAAATCTCACTAAACCTTAGAAATACCAATTTCCAAAAGACTTTTCTTTCCAGGTGTCAGGTATCCTGTCACGGTTACGTTTCCAAGAGTCGCACTAACATTTGTCTGCTCAGGCTGTTAATTAAAATTTAATAATTAAAAACGATCACAATAATCAATTTTTTATTTATATATTTATGCATATTTATTTTTACACACTCATATTGATTCAAAATCACCATTGCTGATATCTACATTGGAAATTAATTTAATATTTGGTATAAAATAGTATAATAAACTTACAAAACCGCATTTCACATTAATCCAACCATCAATCCTTTTCAATATTTCCGACAGCTGTGGACCCGGCTCTTCACAAGGAACAAAACCCAGTCGAAAATTACTGGTCACCTCATTGATGAGTATCCCAAAAGCAACTCGGACAGACCCAATTCGATAGGAAAATGTTGCTGAGAGTCTGCTGTGACTAGAAGACAAAATAAAATATATATATTAGAGTTTACCGTTAGTACCACTACTCATCGAAGCTCTCCTTGTCAGACTGTATCCTTAAAAAATACTTAAAATTCTCACTTCGTTTCATAAACTCCGAAGGACTTGGAAATTTCGATGCAATCGGGTACCGTTTCGATAATGCCTTTTTCGATTAAACTACACTCATCCAGCATAGGAGTTCCGAACAAATTCACTGTAAAAATAATGAATCATTAAATCCAAGCCAAATCAATTACTTTGTAGTGAACTATTATATTTTATGGAAAAAATAATTATCATATATTCCAATCCTTACGAATTTGGAAGACACAAGAATATCTCCCTGGATAAGTCCGGGCCATTGCCATGGTAAGATTCTGAGCCAATTCTTTTGGTGGCTTTTGTGCCTCCACAAATTTCTCTGGTATTTCAGGCTGTACTTTTTCTGCCTCGATAGGCTTCGCTGGAATTTCAGGCTGTACTTTTTCTGCCTCGATAGGCTGCGCTGGAATTTCAGTATGTACTTCCTTTGCCTCAACAGGCTTCGCTGGAATTTCAGTCTGTACAGTTTCTACCTCAACAGGATTCGCAGGAATTTTAGTCTGCGCATTTTCTTCTGCGGTAGGCTTCTCCGGCACTTCAGCCTGTAAATTCTCTGCCACTACAGTATTCTCCGATAGAGTTTGCACATTTTCTGCCACGACACTCACGACAGTCTTCTCCGGCACTTCAGTCTGTACTTTATCTGTTATCGCAAGCGTCTCTGGTATGTCAGCCAGTGCAATTTTTGCAACTGCAATCTTCTCTGACATTTGAGGCTTTACTTTTTCTGCTATCGCAAGCTTCTCTGGTATTTCAGTCAGTACATTTTTTGCAACTGCAGTCTTCCCTGGTGTTTGGGTCTGTACGTCTTTTTTTATCACAGACTTCTTTCGCAATTTAGTCTGTACATCTTCTGCCACCACAGGCTTCTTTGGCAGTTCGGTCTGTACATTTTCTGCCACCACAGGCTTCTTTGGCAGTTCGGTCTGTACATTTTCTGCCACCACAGACTTCTTTGCCAGTTCAGTCTGTACATTTTCTGCCACCACAGACTTCTTTGGCAGTTCAGTCTGTACTTTGTTTGCCACTACACGCATCTCTTGTGTTTCTTGCTTTACATTTTTTGCAGACTTCCACCATTTCCGCGGCGGCACAGCTACAGCACCATTTTTATTGAACTCTCCCAAAAAAATTACATCTTCAGCTCCATCACCCTCTGATGACCCTGGGGTGTTATTGATGGAGTCACCATTACAAGTTTTCCCACCATCTTCTATTTGTGGGGTCAATTTTTGAACTTTCCTTGAGTTCGCATGATTCCGGTTTGCACGTTTCTTTCTTTCTTGCAATTCACTGAGCCTTTTTTTCAGTCTGATCACTCTTTCCTCCAGCTGCGTTTGCGTCGCCTCCACCTCGTTCAGTCTTCCCGATAATTCTGAGCACTCGCACTCGCCTTTGTTCTGTCTCTCTTGAGACATAAAATAGAATATACTGTGCATGGGATTTGGAAAAACTGGACTATTCGCGTCCGGACTAGGGGTTGGGTAGTTAAACACGGGAGAATTGCTTGAGCTTGAATTAGATTCCGCCATTTTTCGTTAGAGTAGCTTTTGAAAAATCACAAACAAAATCAACAATGTTTATTCAATCTGAAAGAGTCCAGCAACTAAACTGAAACACTGAAGCAAAAGTGAAAGGGACCATTTGTTCTAGTCTTTTTTAACTGTATAACTTAACTCTATAAGTCCAAAGGCGAATAGAAAGGAGACATTAGATCTTACTCATCGTCAGTTCAAGCAAAAGTTATTTATAGTTAAGGCTGAAATGTCCTGTACCATTTTTTTGGAGCGTGGTTCACTTGTGGGAGAACATTGAACATTTGTAAGAACACAAAATAATAAATCCTTTGAGGAATATTCTTCCCTTTACTTCATGAAAGTCTATGACGTTTTGCAATAACACAGATACTAATATTCAATGCACTTATAATTCTGAAGCGGTAATTTTCTGTAAGTCTCATAATCTTCATATCATAACGTTCACCACTGTATATTTTACAGAATGAGAAAAACACCGAAGTGGCAAATAATAAGCATCCACATAATTTACTTACGTCCTTTTCTAACACACTTGCAATTTCCACTAAACACTGTGTGATTAAAGGAAAGTGAAAAAGGAAATTACGTTAAGTTTATTGCTAGGATTATTGTTGTTACGAAATTACGACATACAGTAAAATCTCTTTATAACGGAATCGCAAGGGACCGTGGAAATCTGTCCGGTATAAAGATTATCCGGTATAAGCTTATAACGGACTAATTCCGATATAGTGGAATAAAAATCATATTTTGCTTAAAACACAAGTATTCAAAAAAATTATAATCATATTGCGTAAAAATATGTATATAAAGTAAATGATTTAATACAATTAGTACTTAGTTAAATTTGGTAAAAATATTGAATGACCGAAAGTTGACAAGTTTTTTAATGTCCTCCCAAATAAATTCGTCAGGGTTAGCTAAAATTAATGATCCATAATATGGTTTCCATATAAATAATTGCTTGAGCTTTTCGACTTTCGAATTTTATGAGTAATAGATGCTTGCTATACAAAATCTACAAGTTTACGTGTTTTTGAATTAGACAATTTAAAAAAGCTACCTTTGAAGTTCCGTAATTTATACGCTATGCATACAACATACAAATAATATATAGGACCTATACAGCACTAGATGATTTTCGTGCCCAATGCAACAAAAATAGACTTTTCTCAATGCATTGAATACTTGAAATCCTTCTTTTTCTATGATTTTCGCATAAATTCCGTTATAAAGATATGAATTTTAATGAAGGTCCCTCTAAAACCGTCCGGTGTAGAGAATATTTCGGTATAAACATGCATGTCTGGTATTCGCATATCATTTAACATTAGATAGGACGATTTGGCAGGACTAGACAATCTTGTCCGGTATAACGAGATTTCCGTTATAAAGATGTCCGGTATAATGAGATTTACTGTATACGCATTGATTTCAAATAAGCTTGTAGTCGGAAGCAACAGCTGGCGTTGGCATCAAGCTTTGATAATCATTTGCAATAAAGTATCTAATTTAGAGGACATTTCCTTAATTCCCTTTCCGATGACCATAATGATGGTGTCATCTACTAAGATATGACGTGTGCAGGAGCTCTGGTTACGAGATATTCCAACGGTCTCTTTGGAATGCCTGGTTGAGGCCACCAACAGAGTTTTTGTGCGGTTACCCGGGACTGAAGGGGACTGCGGGCATTGTGCCTTTAGCCAGAAAATGAACGCTCTTATAACCGGTTGCCCAGTAGGAGCTTGAAAGTAGATAGAGGTTGTGAGTGTGTATGCAGCCGAAAACACAGCATATCATAATAAGTATTTACCGTCATTATACTCATTATGATAGTTAACTTAATTTGTCCTTCTGTCGGCCCGCATTTTGGGGCATTAATTGGAGGTTTGTTTTCCGTGATTAATTGGTCAAATTTAATCAACATTCGCCAGTCTTTTAGGGTATTAATTGAAGCATTGTTTCCGTGATTATTTGGTCTGCTTTTGAGGAATTAATCGGAGGACTGTATTCCGTAAATAATTGGTTAATTTTATTGCGGGTGTTAGTTAACTTTGTCCGTCTGTCCGCCCGCCTTTACGGGGATTAATTTGAGGATTGTTTTCCGTGAATATTTGGTCAATTTTAATCAAAATTCGCCAGTTTTTTAGGATATTAATTCTAAAATTGGTTTCTAAATGTTGCCATAAAGGGAAAGTGCGCATAGAAAATCTGGCTGAGCCCCCTGAACTTATGGACAATTTATACACTCAGACTACACGCCATGCAAAAAATTTTAGAAAAAACATTCTCACATTTAATAATGCTTTCGCAATGGCTTCCTTTGGTGCGCGAAATAAGCGAATGCCTTAGTTGGTCCATATTGTTTCAAGATACTAGGAATAAGTGTATAACCCCCACCCACACACCACTGAATCACCTCAGTATGCTCAATTATATATACTCTAACCTGAAGCGGTATTAGAACACCGAATGAACAACCCAGCTAACGAAGAGTGCGAGAGAACAATCATGGTAGAAATTGGCGTAATACTGAATGAAATCAATCCATATGTTTGATCATATAAGACAATGAAGGAAATAGAGCAAGAAGAAGAACGTCACGAGCAGTTGCAGAGGGCCGAGAATCTATTCCTGTTATTATTGACTTTCACCAAGACCTCAAGACGTTACAGCCGACCTATAACAACGGAAGTAGCAGTGGTTTTTCAAGCTAATGAAGAGAATAATGCCATGAAGTTATAAATGACAATATAAATACAATTTGAATGACTTACACCAATGCAATAATTCAATAAACAAAATTTGCCATTGCCATTTCATCTAACTTCAATTCCATTCATCGAACGGGTCGCCCCACCTGTAATCCATAAAATTATAGTAATAATAATTATTAATAATAACAGTACTCCTTGTAATAACAAGAAAGGAGATAATAATTATTATAGATAGGATGGTTAAATAAATGATATAGTTCGAGACCTGAAGGGTTTTAGGCGGTTGACGGGGTTGGCTTTATTTCCAAAATTCTACTTCTATACAGACACACTCCAAGGAGAGAGAAGGTTAGTCAAGTTCGAGTCCGCACACACACTGTCCAGCCAAAATTATCCCCTATCGATATATTTACATACGTATCAAGTATCAATAGTAAACAGACCCGCTTTTGAGGTTGGAACTGGTTTTGGACAGGAACTGATCCAAAAATCCAATTACCTTAGGTCAAATATGTTCCAAGGCTAACTCAAGCCCAGCAAAATTATTACAAATGTAAACAGAACCTTCACCTTGCTAAATTTACTGGTGCTTTTGCCGCTGAGCAGATATGGAGGCATGTAAATGTTATAATAGATCGTCAAGCTTCATAAGGATTAAATACTTGAGCTACCTTTTTAGCTTAAATCCTGAAAAGCTTAAGTGTCTTTACTATTCGATGGTAAAGACAAATTTATTTTAGAATTGTCTTAAGTCCGGACAAGCCTCCTAAGAAATATACCAATAACGGCTTATGATTTCTTTCTCTTTTCTTTTTCTAATGAAAACCTCATAAACCTCATTGTGTTGCTTTCCCGCGAATAAGATGTTTGTGTGCTCAAAGAAATACATATATGGAAAATTCCTACTGTTTTGGAACCTAACTCACTTCCTGATTGTGGATAAACATTCTTATTGTGATTGAACGCCAGTACAAATCAAGCAGCTGCCCAAGGAACATCTACAAAGTTCTGATAAAAAAATTAAAAGCGTGAATATCACTTGCATTAATTTTACAATATACATATAATTTTGAAAACAAAGTTGAGTTTATGATGGATACAAGCGGAAGTGAAAAAACTCATTCCCCTACTCCTGCTCAGGTGATAGCTGGTGTACCAATTCAAGCAGAGTCTTTTGGTACTCGAGCTCCAGGGTTTGGTAACTTAAAAGTTACTGTCGAGCGATATGGTACTGATTGTTTTTTTTAATTTTATAATTGATCATGTGCTATAATTGATAATAATCTGAATTATTTTGGTGTTTGGCAGGGATCAAAACATGCCCGGAATGTCATGAGCTGTTCAATACCACGAACATAAGACCAGTGCAACCAGGGTGCGGGCACATCAAATGTAGAGCCTGCTATGTTGAATATGGTGATTGTCGCCAATGTAATCCTGAAATGATTAACATAGGTAATTGAAATTTGGTGTGTTTTACGTGTTAATGACAATGTAGGGTTAACAACAATTAAACGAATTTGGTTCAACTTGTTTTGTTATTTTTAGTTGAGACGCCTTTTCCTTGTAGTGAATGCAACCAGAGTTTTGGCTTGGAAAGTACCCTGGATCTACATTTGCATGATCACTTTGTTGAGCGTCCACATTCTTGTAGACGGTGCGGAGAAGTATTTTCATGTCTGAAGGTTCTACGACAGCATATCCTTACTCATCCAGGTGAGTATGTAATGGGAGATAATATTAGCATAAACTTCCTATACACGCCTAATGTAAAGTATTTAATGAAAATATATTATACTGGCAACCGTCACAGGTGAGAGACCATTTGGATGCTGGATATGCGAAAAATCTTTCCGAAGAAAAGGTCATCTGGAAAGGCACATGAAAAATATTCACAAACAACCCAAAGTGGTTACTTGTACTAAAGTTGCAGAAGCTCAAGATCTTAACTTAAAATCAGAATAAGCCACCCCTGTCTTCACATTTTTTAAACTCCTATTTTAGTAAACTTATTGGTAACAACCAAATAAAACATCAATATTGACAATTAAATGTATTAATATTATGTTTATGTAAAGCAATGCCTGCAATTGATACGGATTAATAATAAAGGTTTTATGTTACATTTATATGCGTCAACTCAATTTTTAGATGTTAAAAAAGGAATTCATTAGGAATAAAGCGCGCAATTTTATTTTATAATAATTTCATTTGCAATATATTATTAAATAATTGCTCTACTGAAACATCGCAGTACTACAAACTACAGGGGGGAAGAAGCGCCTAGCATTTGTATAGCAAAAAATATGATTTCCTGATTCTCATGTAGTTACCGTAAAATTTGTACACAGTAAATAAGCCTCCTAGCAGTGTTAACTGATAAGGAGTCAGTGGATTTCAGGAAATACATATCGTCGGGTAAATTCCAAAAGGCGCTATAATTTTCGTAATGTTATGGGAAAAAAATTATAGCGCCTTTTGGACTTTACCCGACGATATATTGTTTGTGTTTCCAATATTCAGCTTTCCCGCAAATCAACAAATGGATACTTATTGCAAGCATGTCATTTCTTAACCAATAACCCATTAATGCTTTTGGGGGAAAACGGGAATTACGCAAATCCAGTTTATTGCAGCGGTTGTTGTGGTTGAAGAGAAGCTTTTCTTGTTTTGCATGCAAGCAATATCAGTAATAATAATATTATTACTATGATCACTACACTATGATGTACATCATGAAGTATAGCTACATTACGACAGGGATTTCCTCAAGTTCTAGCTCAATACAGGATACATATTAGTAAATTGTAAACAGACTTGGGTTTGTGGCTGATGAAGTTGTAAATTACCCAAGCTATCTTCAGTCATCGAGAGTAAACTGGTCAACGTATATGACATGTCAGTCCATGTGAGTTAAGATATGCCTGGTTCACGCGATTAGAACAAAGGCGTAATTACTGTAAACTAATTATTAAATCAAAGTTACTGCGTACACATGTACTGATAAAATAAAATGTGCAACAACATTTTAGCTGTCAGTTCCTTTTGTCTTGAGATAGATAAAATTTTTTGTATTTAAGGGCTCGCCAACTCTTCATTTGAACATTCATCATCCAAACACGAAAACACAAAGTTGAACCTCGTCTAATTCAAACCTTTTCATCCTAAACATGTGTGGAATTAAGGTAAGTTTAAAAATATTTCACAAGAAAGAATTATCATGTATTTTGCTAGATTTTCAATTTTGTTATGAATTGTTTTGAATACTTCAAAAGGTAATTGCCATCTTCGCCTTGGTTGCTCTGATCTGCATCATGAGCACGTACGCTGTCCAGGAGGTGGTGACTGTGGATTCTCCAAATCCTAAGATGATCTTCCGTGACTCAGACCGTGGCCAATTTATTGTGATGGAAGCACCAACCAAATGAAGTGCCCATGAAAACCTGTTGTGATCACTGCTGTCAGTAGAAAATGTCTCCTAAGATAGATTTGCAAAAAGGAAACTAAGTCAAATAAATACAACTGTATTCTTTAAAGGTGGTGCTTATTAATAACATTCATTTATGTTTAGGGATTTCATTTGGGCCGCTGTAATAGTAAACCTAAAAGATAAAGGTAGCACATATAGTTGTATGGTCGTGTACATTTTTGAATCTTTCCTTTCTTAAGCAAACCTTGATTATTGTTTAAAGCTTTTATTTCCCCTTTTGTCCCACGCACCTCCATACACCCAACAATAGTATTTACACACTTACTATAATACTATATATATCTATAATCACAATACTATAATAGTTTATCTGAAGGCAAAGCAGGGTAAAACGAATACCTTCTAGGAATTCCCAATTCACGCTAAAAGGTAATTTTCTTTCCAAATACATAATATTTTCATAGGACGAGAACGTATAGACAACCCAAGGAAAGTTGTTGTCTAGATGAATGAGGCTCATAAATATTTTGTTCAGTTGTCATAAATAACACATTTACGCGTCATCCCTTAGTATATTGTAAATGCATTATCCATTGATCTCACCCTTTGTACCTGTGTGTGTGTATTCAGTATACATCTTCACATAATTCTCCAACCTTTAGTAATAATCATCATCTGGTGATTGGCGGGAAGATGGAATCAAACAATGAAAATACCAGGAAGTTAGAAAGGGATCCGGGCCTGGATTATTCATTTATTTCATTTAACTTTTTTATTATCAGTACTTATTATTATTGTACGATTTGAATATGTAAGCAATGGTAGTAGATGATAGTAATAATAATTTAGAATAACCTTGTAAGGGAATTCATTTGAACCTTTGGTTTGGGCCTGCAATTGTAAACCATTTGATAAAGGTCACATATATTAGCTACACTTAAATGCTCATGTACATTTACTCTTTCCTTTCTAAGCGAACCTTGTAGCTTTTATTCCGACCTTTGTTCCATCTACCCTGTACACACTTTCACAATACCATAGTAATATTTATAGTCTTTCTGAAAGCTATGCAGGATAAAACGAATACCTTCTAGGAATTCCCAATTCACGCTAAGGTACTTATCCTTCCAAATATTATTTCCATAAGGTGAGAATAACAGGCTAGGCATTCCGTGGGTTTTCTGGATGACTGAGAGCCATAAATATTTTTTTCAGGTTTCAAACAATAATTACATATTGATCCTGATCCATTAGTAAATATATTGTGAGGGACGAATCCTAACCCGACTCCTTTTCCCTCCTATACTATCATATCCTACCCATACCTTTCACTTTCCCTATTATGCATAATAAGAATCATTCCTTCATTTAGTACAAGAAGAATACAAGAATACGGTTTTATTACTTTCACATCAGCATTTATGCTATGTTATACAAACACATGTTGTAGCACATAAAGTGTGCACCCTCACCGGATGCACACTATAATTAAATTCACAAACAGACACATTAAATTATTTTATTATTATTAATATATCTAAATCAGCAATAGAACCTGGAACATTTGAATATGTATTATGAATTAATGTGTTGTTTCCCCGTCATCATCCTACAACGCAGAAACCTACAAGGAAACTCCACATTAACGCATTTTCCTCCCACTACACATCAGAAACTTCTATTTAATCCTAAATCAATACTTATTACTTATTATTCTTTTCATGGAAATACATATCTATTAAATTGGTATAAAACCTCGAGCTCTTCACAATCAGAGAGTTCTCCGAGGAATAAGTTATAGTTTAGATAAGGGTGTAGTGAGCTCTAGCTGTAGTTCCGGGCCGGGGTTTAGATTCTCGCCGCAGATCTTAATTTAGTATTTACACATTTCGGGCTACAGTTACCCTCATTTACACGAGACTTGTATTGTAAATCAACCTTTCAATATTAGTCCTTGTTTTACACAAATATAAATTCTTAAGTGTGTTTAATTTTTTAATAAAAACTTCTCGTATTTTGTTCTAATCCGAGAAATCAAAGACAAACCCTTTTCACGATAATAATTCTCGTTTTCCTTCTCGAATTATTATACACCCATCTGCCTTAGTTCATGGAATCTCCCGTCATTGTTTTGCCATGCCACTCATCTCTTGAAGGTCTGGTGAATTCCAGACAATATCTTTCTGGGGGTAGTGCTGTAGATTGCAGCACATGTCACAAAATAAATTAAAAAAGATAATTATTAATGTGTTTGAGTTGCAACCTATCATTTTGGTAGCAACTTCAAGTCGGAGACCAAGTTGTTCTACATAAAATTGTTAACATAAACAGGCAGGCGAGGAAAAATTAACTACAGAATGTGGGAACTGGAACTTCCGTTTGATTACTAACTTAACTAAGGTCTTAACTAAGGTCTTTTCTACCTGGATATGGGTAGAATTGTTAAGTTATGCTGGCGAAACGAACTGATGGTTAATGAATTAATGAGCGGGAGCGCGAGGCTTGCTGGTTTTGGATAATTTGGATTATGTACAGCGAAGAATTTTTGCATTTATCAACCTGATATTGGGGCACGTAAAATGTTAAATACGTTGTAAAATGGACTAAAATGTCTTCTTGCAATTTGATAATATTTTCAGATATTTGTTTATGTTATACATTTGGCATTGTTTCAGTGATGTTCTTGTAAGGTTGGTGTCTGTGTGCTCCTATTAGTAAACGAAAGTTACTAACAACAAGTAATAACAGTTCGTCTAAGGTGAGTAAAAACTAGTCTAAACTGGGTGTTCATGAATCCATTAGTTTGTCGAGTGTAGCCAAGTAGTTATTTTATTAGCATTAAAAGCATCAAAAGCAATGTTGAACAATTCTTATAGAAATATTGTACTTGGTTCTGCTGGCGTTTTTGATTTTCATTGGATGTTGATCTCAAGCTGAAAATAACATTCATCCCATATGAAATCCCAGCCCTGACTTAAGTTCCAAGGCTGCGTTCCAAGGTTTCACGGTCAATGATAGGGGCAATGGATTCGAGGAAGAACTTGGAAAGGGGAATATTTCAAGGACTAGACCCTTACTTTGTAACTTGTAGAAAAACATTCATGTTGTGCAGGAAGATCAGTACAAATCCCACTGCTGCCCACAGAACATCTACAAAGTTCTGATAAACAAAAGCGTCGATTGCACTTGCATTAATTTTTCAATATATGTTTTTGAATTTATGATGGATAAAAACGGAAGTGAAGGAATTCATTACCGTGCTCCCGCTCAGGTGGAAACTGTTTCGCCAATTCCAACAGAGCTCTTACATTCTTTTGCTACTCAAGGGCGAGTATTTTTTAGTAACTTAAAGGTTACTGTAGAGCGATATGGTACTGATTGAGCTCATTTTTAATATTTGATCATGTGCTAATTGATAATAATCTGAATTATTTTGGTGTGTGGCAGGGATCAAAACATGCCCTGAGTGTGAGACGCAGTTCAATACTACGAACGTCAGACCAGTACAACCAGGGTGCGGGCACATCAAATGTAGAGTCTGCTATATTGTTCATGGTGATTGTCGCCAATGCAATCCTGAAATGAGTGGCATGGGTGAGCAATTGAAATCCGTGTATTTTATCTGTTAAATACGATATGGTTAGTAAAAATAGCACAAATAGGGAGAAATAAAATTGGGAAAATTGTTGTTCAATCTTTTTTTTTGTGATTTTTAGTTGGGAAACCTTTTCCTTGCAGTAAGTGCAACCAGAGTTTTGGCTTGGAAAGCACCCTGGAACAACATATGCGCAATCACTTCGTTAAGCGTTTATTTCCTTGTAGATGGTGCCGACAAGTATTTTATGGTGACAAAGCTCTACAACAGCATATTATGCTGACTCATCCAGGTGAGTACATACTGGGGGTTGTGAAATAAGTATAAACTTCCGATTCGCGTATAATATAAAGTAATTCATAATAATATTATACTGGAAACCGTCACAGGCGAGAGACCATTTGGATGCGGCATATGCGAAAAAGCGTTCCAAATTCAGGAGGACCTCGATAGGCACATGAAAAATTTTCACAATCAACCCAACGAAGTTACTTATAATCAAGTTGCTGAACCTTACGTAGTAGATCTTTTCTAAGAATAAGTCACCCATTTTTACAATTCAATTTATGCATTGAAAATATGGTAATCAATGCCTGCAATTGATATGTATAATAATAAAGATTTTACATTACATTATATGTGTCAACTCATTTTCTAGATGTAAAAAAAGGAATGCATTAGGCAAAAAAGGAATCGAGGGCATGCACTTCATTCATGAAATTTTGCGCCTTTTTTTCATTAACGAATTTGTAGGAACAGACAGGTGGCTCCGCATTTAGGATTTCTGCATGATGCCCCTTTTGCACTTTAGCCAACAATTTGTGCCGGGAAATTTTACTGTATATATCAGTGTTACAGCCCCCCCTTCCCTGTGTAATTGCATTCTGATCGTCAGAACATGTAGGATCATATGAGATCGTCTCTTGACCATTCCTCCTTAGCATGCACGATTGCGATGTGATGAACCAAAGAATATGGTTTCCTGGTTTCGAAATTTTCGAATTGAGTCAAATTGTGGTCACATCCCGTTAAAATCGAATATTGCCTGGCAAGATAAAGTTTTAGAAATTTGGTCTACATATTCTTCAGATAAGCTTTATTTTCTATTAATTTTGATACTTTATTGTTCATACAGCTGAGTATATGTGTCTTGTAAGTTTTGGACGATTTTGTATGTAGGAAATTGAGTTGTTTGAGGGTCTTTTTCATTATTTATGATGATTTTCATCCTGGCGATAGGGGGAAGAAATTTTTCAGGATGCTCCGTATTTTCAACAATTTTAACCTTTGAGGGATGAGAATGAGATTTGGGAGAGCGTTCCGAATTTTCAATGAGTTTATGCTTTGGGGCAGA
>JAQFXU010003336.1:0-16601 GCA_034693705.1 Spatulosminthurus flaviceps | reverse complement strand
TCCTATCACTGTTTAGGTTAGATCTGCTAACGGCTATATATTTGTCACATAATTTAACCCCTTAGATTAACAGCAGGGTCACATATAAGGTATCTATAAGTAGCATGTACATATTTGCAACAGATCTGTGAAATCACATGTCAATTATCTCTAATCATTACAAAGTTATAATATAATTTAGTTATGGTTGTATATAAACGCATGTTAGAATAAAGGAAGCAGGCAGGCTTTAAATGTAAACACTAGATTTGCATAATAAGATAATCTAAGAATTACAAATCAGAAGAAACCAATACACTACTGTTTACATTTTTAAAATACAATAACAATTTAATATAAAAATGTATTAAGTTACGATCTGGGTCGTAACAACATATAGATCGCTATGACGGAAAAGCAGACCAAAGTGAAGTCCGGAAGATGCCGGGTGAAAGCAACTTAATTGTTCGCCTTATAACTAACCATTACAGGTAAGACTTTACAGGTCGAACACTGTAATATGACAAGGGCAAATTCCAGAGATATCCATAAAGTGTTAGTTATTTTAACCTGTGTAACTTATCTTATTTATTAATGTGTTTATTTGTTCCAGGCCCTACGTTGCTACAAAAAGTCCGGAACAGCTGGAAAGAGAAAAATGGCTCATACCAGGAGTACCTTTCAGCCGTTGGGCGTTACTTCCAGCAGCAGTAATCATTCAATTTTGCGTTGGGTCTTTGTACGCCTGGAGTGTATTTAACAAACCCGTTGACATGTACATTTATGGAGAGAATCAAAATATGGCCCCGGCGACATTTTACATAGCCTGCGGTTGCCTTGGATCTGCCGCAGCGTTAATGGGCCCTTGGCTGGAAAGAAAGGGACCTTTACTGGCATGCTTCGTTGGAATCACAATTTTCAGCTCCGGGCATTTCTTAACAGCGCTAGGTATTTATCTAAAACAAATGTGGTTGGTGTACGTTGGTTACGGACTCTTCAGTGGATTTGGAACTGGGGTGTGTTACATCAGTCCAGTATCTGTCTTGCAAAAGTGGTTCCCTGATAGACGAGGAATGGCTTCGGGATTTGCTGTCTGTGGTTTTGGAGCTGGCTCCATTGTAGTAGCTAAAGTTGCGATTCCTCTAATTGATTCTGTGGGGCTTCCCCTTACTTTTGTGACTCTTGGAGGATGTTACTGTGTTATCATGTCAATTGGAGCCTTAGCATTAAGAACACCTCCTCCAGACTTCGTTGTGAATGGAATGCGATCCGATGGAAGTTTGGTGGTGGATACAGGCTTTGGATATCAACAGAACCTCAACATGGAAGAAGATGGATTAAAAACCAGCCCTGGGAACTTAACTTTAATGGAGGCCCTGACGTCAACAGATTTCCGTCTGATTTTTATTATGCTAATGTCTAATGTTCTCTTCGGTCTCTGTGTCTACTCAAGATTGTCAAATATGGTGACGGACATTTTCAATAGAAGCGCGGATGAAGCAGCAACAGTTGTTGCCATTAATGGTGGATTTAATTTAGGAGGTCGTCTTATTTTTGCTGTTATTTCTGATTATATAGGGCGGAAATCTTCCTACTTGATAATGTTATCCATTCAACTTGTGTTAGTTGCCTGTTTCACAGTTATTACCACGTCAGGAGCGTACTGGGCATTCGTTGTTTGCATGTGGACTATGACATTATGTTACGGTGGTGGTTTTGGAACCATTCCCGCATTACTGACTGATAGGTTCGGACCTCAGAATACTGGCGCATGTCATGGGGTTACTTTAGTCGCTTGGTCTTTGGCGGCTGTTGGAGGTGGCATGATTTACCTAGCTATTTTTAATCTAGTTCTTTCCACTGGCTACACTTCCAGTGACCCATACCCTTATAATGTAAATTCCTGGTGGATTCTCGCTATCATTTGTTTAGGCTGGCTCGCATTGATGTTTATCACTCCTACCAAAAAAGATATTGAGTTTAGGAAACAAGCAAAATCAATCACTAAGAAAATGGTCAGCTGTAAAGATAAGAGGAAAGTAGGGAATACATTTAACATTTAAATTAGACTGATGACTCTCAAACATTCTATTTTAATACTTAATAACTTATCTAAATATTGAACACAGTATTCTCGAAATATGTCAATTGTGTAAATGCATTTACAATTTTTTCTAGCTAGTAATGAACATTTACTTACAATTACACAGTTTAATATATCTATAGTAGTTGGCATCAGGAGTAGAAATTTTCCTTTTAGTGTGATAGTTATAGAAGCGGAATGATGCACGAATTACATATTTTAATAACTAACTTTACAATTCATTAGATATTGTCCTTTTTGTCCAAATAGTAGCAAAGTAGTAATATATTATTTATCCATAACATTTTTTGTGATATGTGAGCAGGTTCTCCTTAATTATTCATGTCGCAAGGAGTTTTACCATGAACTTGCTTTTTAATTCAGGACAAAACACTACGAATTTTATATAGATAATAAAAAATGTTTGATTCAAGCAACCTGAGAAATGCCATTCATGTGACGATTCCTTGAGTTCAAAAGAAAAGCTTTCAAGTTCAAGCATTGATTTTATTTTACTTACATACTTGGAGTGGCCGGCTCCCAGCATTTCCTAGCTTTGTGCAAAAATTCTATAAAATCCCACGGTAAAGTTGGGAACACTGAAGCTGTTTCGAGAAAATTTGATGTTACTAACTATCAGCCAGTTCGGCCCATAGCGTCATCTAGTTTCATTTTCATCATAAAAAAGTGTCAATGTCACACACATATCCCTCTGAGGATACTCCCATCCGATGGCATTGGAGACGGAGCCTGTTAAATATAGCTTCATAACTGCCATGGAATAGATAAATTGAATCTAAAAAAGCTGGAATTTGGAAGGTTTGAAATTACTTCATCCTTTTCAAAGATTTGTGGCGCATGTCTGTCCACTGTACCAATATCAAAATTAGGGTTTTATTTACCATTTCCCATATTTATGACAGCAAGGTATGCCAGAAATTAACCTATGAACATAAACTATTCATTTGGAAGAGCCGTAACGCTTTAACTATATTAAATGTTAATTGGGATTGTCAAATTTCGGACGTAGCGATAAATTAGTGTAGCTCGAATCGTTTTGAAGAATTTTGCCGAGTTTGAGCCCCCACTTCATTCGCAACTCTCCGGAAGTTCATGAACTGACTTTACGTACTGCATGATACCAAGCGTTATGACCGAGAAAACTATTCAAATTAAACTAGAAGTTGAATGAAAATTGGAAGGAGGTTAGTTGACATTCTCCTCGTACTTAGATTTTAAAAAATGTAAAGGTACAAGTAGGTATATGCTGACTTTTGAGCCAAAGTGTAACAGGCTGTATGTTTTTTTAAATAAAAATTATAGCCAAAGCTTCCGTGCCTCCCTTTCCTCATAAATTATTATAAATTGCAAAAACTGAAAAACTTTTGGACACGATGTGAGTGGAAGTGGAACTTGTGAGTTTGTCGTTCAAGTTTCTTGCGTCTTCAACAAATTTACACTTTTAGTTAGAGATAAAATTGCAACACATCACGGTAAAGACTATGTAAGAGCTGTGATAAAGATATTGGATATACTAAATACTAACGGACTTGAAAAATAATTTGCCGGGCTGCAACAATGATTAATGCTTGTAAGATTCCCATTCAAAAATATATTTTGCTTCATATGCATATTGGAAACGTACATTTTATCTCGTCCTGACCAAAAATTAATCTCCTCATGTTGGTTTTTGGTTTTATGCAAAATATTAGTTGAGATCTCGTCACTCGAATGGCATGGCTACAATTTAGAGCAACTTCTCCCTCATAAGGCAGCCTTTGCTTGCAGGGGATTCCAGTCGTAAACCGCTCCACTTAATTCAAAACTAACTCCTTAAATTGATTGTTCGTCAGTGCATTATTTTCCACAGCAGGAAGTTAGTTTTCGGATTTCCAGGTAATAATAATTTTTTACCATTTTATGACGACAATTTAATGATCAAATTCGGACATTCGAATATATTGACCAAGGCAACAATCCTTTGGAGGTGCTTTTAAAATAAATGTTCTCAGAAGGGTTTCTTTTGAACGTACACAGCAAAAAAATTCAGGATTTTTTTGTTGTTGTCCAAATATTTTAGCAGGATTTTCCAAACAAATGTTTTGCACAGGAAAATCTGTTAAAATTTAACAGGTTCCCCTGTTGAATTGGTCCTTAAAAATCAGTTTAACAGGGTCACCTGTTAATTTTACAGGGGCACCTGCAAAATTTTAACAGATTTGCATGTGTAAACCTTTTAATTGGAGAATGCTGTTAAAATATTTGAACAACAAGAAAAATCCTGGATCTTTTTTCTACTGTGTATATGTAAATACTTTCCTATAATGTACTTCTGTTAACAAAAATAATTATCTGTTTCTTTACAGGACTTAGAAGGAATCGAGCTGAAGAAGATTTGAGAATGTGGTGCCCATCGATGGAGAAGACATTGTATGAATTACAGAAGCAACTGGAAAGTAACGAGGACTGCACTCTGAACTGTTACGGTGGTTTTAAAATTCCCATTCATCTATGTTTGTTCAGAGCACTGCACTGGAGATTTGTGGAGGTAATTTCTAGTCAATTATGCATTTTAGTAGGAATTTCTTCATTTGGAAACTAAAATATTCCTTTGATTTGAATATTTGAAAACTCTTGTGAAGTAGGGCTTGTACGTTTTGACTTTATGTTCAGAATGTGGTTGACCCCCACACCGACCCAATACTAACACATATCGAGATTGACGTATCAACATGGACAGTGGCAGAGCTGGCCCCCATTGTAATCTTGTTGTATTCAGAGATTCCAGTGTGGAAACCGTACCCCTCAACCTTGCAAGCTTTACACTTCATTCAAAGTCAATTGAGGGCAATGGGCAGGAGGATAAAGATACCGGAGGAAATCTATAATGCTCCCGATGCACTGCGTACCATAAAAGAATTTAGAAGCTTTAGAGTAACCTCAAAGGGAATAAAAAACTACCTCTTCTGCATTTCCTCAGGAAATTTCATCCGGATGAGAACCCGAACATCTAGCTCAGGTATACAAGTTTCTACCATTCAAGCCCCTTCAAGAGCCCAAATAACAGATTTTCCCGCGATTGAAGGTTCACCAGGCCCAACAGATGCCACACCAGCAACAGGTACACGATCAACTATGCACCAGCGACCAGCAGCATCAACCCCCATATTAGAGCCCCAACAAGTGTCCCGCTGCCTACCCTGGTGTAAAAATGTCGCAATACTCGAAAAAAGGTAGTAGAAATTTGAATCTTACCGGATTCATGGACCATGCACAGTAAATGTAGTAATAAATTGCCCTAATTGTTGACAAAACGTAAATATAAATTGATTGTAATTAAGTGCAGAAGAACTACAACTAGAAATATGTCGTGGTTGTTTTTGTTATAGAGCAAAAAGAGCTTGAAGTAAAACAAAACTAGTTTAATTACGAGCTAGAACCGGTGTCATTCGATTCAGTCTGTTTAGTTTAGTTCAATGCATAGTGAATTTTCAATTCAGGTTTTCATTTTTCAAAATTGTTCGGTAAAACCATAACCATCAATGGGTAGCTTAAAAACAATTGTGCGTAAATCGCTTTGCTCCATATTTGCACCTTATCGATTGCAATTATGCTGATTTTTGGTACTAGACTTCAATATTAAAATACACGTAATCAAAATTGGAAGTACAGATAGAGACTTGGGTAGAACTGTAATAGAAGTGTTGATTTTATTTACAATGGAGTCCTGATTACTGAATTATCGGTGTTATAATTGTTCACCTATACACCTAAATACACACTAACAATATAAGCTAGAATATAGAAAATAATTATTAAATATTTAATAGATATAAATATTAATTAATTTTATTCAATTCAAGCATCAAATAAGCATATGAAAGTAAGCATACCGTTGGTTGTTGGATGTCAGCCAACCATCTGAAACCTAGCTCATGATGTCACCATAAATCAAGATTCTGCAGAAAATCTGAAGCATGCCATTTATTTGGGCAAATGTGAAACTAGAAGTGGACAACATTTGCAGAATTTCTGTTTCATCTTTATTCTGAACTTTATCACCGCAAAACCGTTCTGCGAAGCAAAGTCTAACCGCGTGTTTTGCCTAGCCTTGATTATAGACATCGTCGACCGCAAGTCGTTCTACCTGTCCCTGAATCAAATATTAGTTTTGCCCTGGCTGGATCTTGTAAATGCACTTCTAAATGCACTAGTAAATGTAATTTACTTTTGCAATTTTGTATAATAATTACTACCAAGACGTCATCATAACTAAACCAATTTTGGAATGTTGAACACATCAGCAAAAATGTCATTCACGAGCATGAAAAGTTGCCATCGCCACGAAATTAAGTGCACAAGCCTCAAAATAATTCTGAGCCTCATCTAACTTATGCATCAGTCAGAATTTTGTGGAGAAACCCTCTCCCCTGGCAATGGTAATTTAAAACTTGCATTGAAATCAAAAGAATATCCCTAAAATTATGTTATGTGTCACTCTAGATTATTAGATATACCATACCAACTGCTAGGGGAATCGGAAAAACTCACCATCACAGGTTTTCACTTTTAATTTTATGACCACTCCCCAGAATCCCGCTGGCCAACACACTTAAAAATGATTTTGAGGGAGTTTATGCAGAAAAAGGTGGAAATTCACCCTAAGACTGCACCAGCTAAGGTGTAGAATAGATCTTGATGTAACCTAAAGTATAGTCATAAAAAGGAATGTATCGATGCCTTTTGTTTTCACGGGATTGTAAGCATTTCAATTATAATTGCCAAGCGGGGGTCCTCCTAAGAATTCTGGCTGTCATATAATTCAAGTAAATGGGACCTAAATGTTTCAGTCTAAAAATATCCCAAAATCATAACAAAATATCAAATCCAAGGTTCAACCGTTTCTACCTACACTCCACGTTACGGCGTTGCTTACAGGATAGAAGCATACCTTTGGTACAGGATCGTTGCTGAAGTGCATATACATATGTGAAACAGTTTGCTCATTTGCTCATGCACTGATTGTGAGTCATATTTTTATACACATTACACGTAGTGCTATTGCCTATCCTATACAGTTGAGTTGTTGAGTACTATCTATAAACACACCGCACATTCGGCTTGAAAAAGTCATGGTTTAGAGGCTTCGAGACACGTTGGGCAAAAAGACTAACAACCTTTTAAATCCTGAGAGAGTATAGTAAATAATTCACAAGTGTGTATACATTCCTAGCACAGTTTGTTTCGAGAAGACTTGCCTATACAAGCATTAAATGCTATATTAACAATTTTAGATGTAGTAATTAGAATTATTAGTAATGGTTACGTAAGCATTCCGTTATATAGCATGTAACTTCAAACTGGGATGTAAATTTTACGCACTGATCTCTAAATCCAAAACCATCCTCATGTTTGTTTATAGTATTGTCAGTGATAAAGTTAGTTACTAGTACAACAAGTGGGGAGCAAGAGGCTGGATAGTTGTCGTTGCCAAAAAGTTACACCGGAAGTGAAAGAAGATCTAGTATATTTTAGAAACTCAAGTTCATCTGGGATGCACCCGTGGGAAATCATAAAAATAATTTCCTAGCCTTGAAACAATACAAGTGGAAAGCTAGAAGCAACAAAACTGTCCGAATCGCAGGTAATGTAGCGTAAAGCTAACGTTATTTTGAGTAAAACAACATAGCGAAATTTATTTTTGTACTGTAACTTCAGTAATATTTTTTAGTGTATAAGTAAACTGTATCAAATATTTACTTAAGGGATTTTGGTTCTGTGTACAGGTCGATTTTGGCTTTCATCGAAATAGGTAAAAAATTGGTTCGATTGTGACCCTCTGATAAACATTCCTTTTAAATGGACGGAAGATGTTAATACTACAGGAGAGAATTACGCGGTTGTTCAGCCGCTAAACTCGGGATAAATATTTAAGGAATTTCCTTTCTGAAGGGAATTGCTATTATTGTTATTCAGTTCATCATTGAACAAATACGGTTTTGCATCGACAGTGGGTGGTGTGTTTTGGAAGACAAGTGTTTTGGTTTTCGGGTAATTGAGTTTATAAAAATATATATCGGTTTGAAAAGTGTATTAAAATCAAGATTTTATTATATATATTCTAATTTTAAAAATAATTCTTAATCGAAAGGTTTGATGCTTTTGCCGGAATCATGCAAGACAGGAACGCATTGAAAATTCGGCGCAGGGGAATTTATACACTTTACGTGGTGGCTTTGCTGGTAATGTTGGCCGCATAATTTTTTATTTATTATTTATTGTATTTATTCCAGACCGGTATGATGATTATGTTTTGGGGGGAAATATTAATGACTGTTTTTGAAAATGTGTGGGGAAAATGTTTTTATTTGAAAGGATTTGTTAGCTGTGAGCTTATTTTTACCGTTAATAAGTCGAGAAATACGAGATTTGGGCGCTTCTCCTTTTATGGTTGGAATTGTTGGATCTGTTTATGGAGCAATACAGCTGTTCTCCAGTCCTATAGTGGTACGAAATGATGTACATGATTTGAATTTGTATACTAACAAATTATTTTAAACAATTTTAAATTAGTGTTGAATTTTTTTTTCAAAACCTCGTAGGGAAGAGAAAGTGACAGGTATGGGCGTAAACTTGTGATTTCGGTAATGCTGGGTGCTAGTGCATTAGCTTATACTATTCAAGGAAGTGCTACAAGTTTGGCCGTACTATTAGTAGGAAGGTGTATGGCAGGTAATTTCTCATTTGGATTGTAATGCAAGTTTTTGGAGAAATCACAGTTACTAATCATGACTACTTGATGTTTAAAGGTTTGTTTAAGCACACCCAAACGCTAGGCAAAGCCATTCTTGCAGATTTGGCCCCAAATGAGAAGTCTTATGTTTTCGGAAACGTCAATGCTTTCGGAAGCATGGGATATATAATTGGGCCAACAATAGGTGGTCATCTCGTAGCTTATGAAAATGGATTTCACAATGTTTGCTACTTAGCAGCTGTAATATTTGTGTTGAACATACGTGAGTTTTTCAAAAACTTTGTTCTAAAAGAAATCACTTTTTGAGACATGTAATTCCAGGCAGTAAAATATATAAAAATTATTGTCTCAGTACTAGTCACACTTTGTGTACCTGAAACGGGTTTTAAACATAAGGACGGAAAAAGTACAACGAAAGAGAAAACCATGGATGGAAATGGCAATACATGCTGTGATGTGGATATCGGGACAATGTCAAGAAGCACGATATTCACTGTATTATTCCTGAGATTTCTCTTCAGTTTTGCCACTTTGGTTCCTCGTGCGAATCTTCCCTTGATATTTGACAATAAATTTCAAGCTTCGATTGTCTTACAAGGCTACTTAAATTCTCTTCAAGCTCTTGTCGGCACAGTGACTGGTTTCTGCGTCGGACCTATAGTATCTAAGCTGTATCGAGAACAGCACCGACCGATGGTTTTACATGGTGGCATTGTTCACTCAGTAAGCAGTTTCATTTAGTCTGTATGATATTATTCTCAAAATTTAACCGTAAGGACAAATATTTCTAAAACGCACTTTTGTTGATCACAGATTGCTCTTTTTGGACTCTTCCTCGCACCATCGTTTGAGCTTGCCGGTCTATGTTTGGTTCTCGTAAGTGCAGTTAATCCGTTTCAACGCGTTGGTATTACCGCCCTGTCCTTAACCAGCACAGAGGATCCGGGAGCTATTCTTGGCCTTGGTCAAACCGCAACTTCACTGGCTCGTATGTTAGGTCCTGTGATGGCAGGTGCTGCTCAAACTATATCCGATGATGGACCAGCCTTACTGGGATCTTTAGCGGCGTTTATAGGAATCTTTTGCACGATATTTTTAATTCCATCCAATTTAACGCCAACTCCTAACTCGTACGTGAAAGAAAAAACTAAATAATAATACATTTCTGCTTTGGTCATTTTACGGTTATCCCAGTAAATGTAAACGCCTATCTTTCTTGCTTTGAAAATATTGCTTCAACGCGCCACAATCTAAGCTCAAATATTTTAGAATTTCTGTAGATAGCTACTATTTTTGTTTCTGTTCTTGCTAGAATATTATGTATTTTTAACCCTTCTTCCTTGTCGTATTTAAACTTAATATGTGCGTCAATTACATTTATTTCTCTGAATTTTATGTGAATTTACCTTTATGATTTCAAGGGGTTACCAACGACTGACCACGTCCTGAATTCCGTTTTCATGCATGTTCCACTATCCTTTGCAAAACTATCCTGCAACGAAAAGTGTCCGTGCACCCAACATTTAGTCAGAATCCACGAATGTACAAAGACTCCTTTACCAGTTTTCTTTGTGCTTGTTATGTTATACTACGAAGCAGTGTCACAATAATTCCAAGTGTGAATAATCAAAATAACTTCCGAAAATTCTTATGGAAAACCAACATGTATTATTTCGTCGTGACTTCTAACCGTGCTAGTCCATGGTTTGTTATGCATAAAATTCGCACAGTATTTTTAACGCTACATATATATGTGGTTTCGTGTCCGCTGCTATTAAGGTTAATGTGGGAGTGAAACTCAGGAGGTGGTCCTTTTAAATTGTCTGAAGTACCAGAATACGTGTATAATGTTAATCCAGAACTAAACTGTAACTGCTACATATGCACAACATTGCACGCTACTACTAAGCCGCTGGAAAAGGCTATTATTAGTGATATTTTTAGTTGGACGTTTACCATATTGTTGTTGCTTATATTTTTGAATGAAATACCAATTACAGTATCACATCTGCGATCAAGAATTGCTGATGAAGACGGACTTACATTACTTGCAATAATTGTGACATTTTATTTGTTATATCGGCGCTGATAACTTTTATTATATATGATTCCTGTGATGAAGCATTAATAATCAAGAAAATAATTATTTTACAAAAGCGCTTTACATTATATATTTACACGTACATTATAAGTATGCATGCTGGAAATAATTTACAAAGAGATAATTTGTTATTAGAAATTTAATACTACAATAATAATAGTAAATAAAAATGAAACCCAAGAATGCTTTATGGTACATATAAGTTCCCAAATTGGCTAATTTTAATTTGCTATTGAAAATACACACTTTCCGAATGTCAGGAAATTACATACACATATCTACATCAGAGCAGTGATATTGCAAGCTTTCTTCCACTCCTGAGACAGGTCCGTCATTTTGAACTGAATTAGAATCACGAAGTAGGTCGTTATTGATCCTACAATCTGCGAAACAATTCAGAAAATTACTCCACATTTTCTACAAAATCCCATATTATTGATCAGCATAACTTGTAAGAGCCAATAAGCCCACATATCATCTCATTTTAAAACAATTGGCGTGAGCAACAATTATCGTACAGGTAAATTTTATACAGCATTTATATACTTTAACCACAAACCACAACTCACCGTGGTCAATAATCGTTTGTCAATTGTAAAAAATTCCGATGCTGTGATTACCGTCTTTTTATCCAGCTTCTTGATGAACATTTGAATCTAACAATGCAATGTGATTAAAAATTCCATTATAGGTTATGCACTAGAGCATTATATCATAATGGTGTATGTATACAAAAACAAATAATAAGAACAAAAAAAATAATATAAAAAGACTTACCTGAATGCTGCATTCAGGTGACAATCGCAGTGCCGAAACCTTCTGAAGTTGTTTCAGCAGTATTGATGCCTGTATAGATTAATTTAAGTTAATTTAGTTTTTAAACTTTTTCCACCATAAACTTATGGATATTTAGAAAAATCACCTCATATTTAATCAGGTCAGCAAAGTAACACATGGTAGTTATCCTAACGACAACGTATACGTCCAGGACTATGTAAATAAACCAGTATTTTCCAGTAGATTCATTGCTGAGGAACAAGAGAAAATAAGAAAACATAATAATAGAGCAAATTGAAAACGCAAAGTCTCGGATCAAATGAGGCCCAAATATAGAGCTTGTTTCATAAACCAAATCCGACAATTCCCCATGAAGTATCCGTAGTTTCTCAATGTCATAAGCCAATTCCTCAGACTTAGTCTCAATCATTTTATTATCCAATTCCTTTCCATAGTCACAGAAACTCTTGCATGTGAAGCAGGATGGTGTGATAGGTAGGATGATAAGCTTAACTTTATCATTAAATTGGAGAATCCTCACTCGAATCGAGTTAAGGAAGAATATGAAAAATGCGGCCGGTATTGAATGAACAGTCACTGCCAAAGTGACCGTTGGAATTAGCAAGTAGTCTACCCACCGTGGTTCGACTGAATTTAACCCTTCCACAAATAGAAGGTACCAAAGGATGGCCGTGAAAAAAATCATTGCAAACAAATGCAGCAAAACCCTCCTCGCAAAATTCCTTTCATGTAAAGCAAATCGGCCGTCAAACTGGAGTAGTTTATCCACATGGGCAAAGTGATCCAAATAATGCATTAGGATGCAGGAAGACTTGGGAAAGACAAAGAGGGACAACACTCCCATGACAATCGTGAGGTAGAAGTTGATTTTGATGACCCAATAATCCGTCTTCCCCTCCGCCCCTATTTTCATTTCCAGCAACATTCCTGGTTCCTTGTACAAACATAAGAAACCTCCTCCCGTCATTGTAGCACATAACAATGCAGTGTACAAATAATCCAGCACATGGATAAACCTCACTCCTTTTTTGTCCAACTTGTCTACAAAGGACAGATCATAGCAAGGGAAAAGTCCAAAACATTTTGCGTAGATGCCAAGAGGACGGAACACTTTACGAATGCAGGGCTTGTCGCAAGTTTTTTTCTTACTCGGTTCCTTCATTTGTTTAGCCAGCTTTTGTTGCCTCCAGAGCTTCTTGCACGGGCTCTCATACTCTCGGAAAAAAATCGAACTTTCTCTCCGCTCAGTTGTCATGCTCTTGGCACAGTAAATATGTGAAAATAGTTAATCCTTTTTAAGTGGACTTGGAATGATTTCTAAACTACTTTTTAGAACAATTCCAAAAGGAGAGAACTAAGCATTTAAAAATCGGACGAAAAATCGCCCTGAAATAATGGACCACCAGAGCACTAATAAACGACAGGTAACTCTAGCCTGGTCCTAACATCTACAAATATCAACTATAGAGTAAATCCAGGTTTTCTGTCCTTGTCATCTGAAATTTTCCTTATGCTGTTTTAGTTGCCAATAAGTGAAACTTATCTATTTTGACCTAATGGATTAATTTATCTAGTAGTCTGAAAGCTATAATTTGATAATTTAAGTTGGATTTATAGCAAACACTTTTTAAGCAATAGGGTAATTTTGTTCGAGATGACTCTTGCTTACCATATGGCATTCTAGATTTCAGATAATCTTCTGGCAAATTGCCGATTGCAAATTTTTGTCATTCATAGCTTTCCATTTGTCAGTCGAAGCTTTTCATGGGTAATTGTGTGTACTTTTCGAATTACAGCTTACATACTCAAACCCTTTCACCTTACAAGATATTGTTCAAGTTCAAAGGTGACACATTTTATTTGCACACAAAAACCCGAAACATTTTCCAGAATTATCATTTTACTAGGCTCGTGGTCATGATTCATCTGTTATGTCCTATGTCACATCACATCTATAGAGCTTATAGATATAATTCTATTGGCGGCAGTCCTAGAAAAAATAAATACGTGCGTGCGTCAGCGAGCAAAGTAATGAGAAAACTCCAGATAATTTTTTATTTCAGTACGAGAGAGAATTGAAGTTTGTCTCATAAATTCTCTGATCTAATTTTGTGAATAGAGCCATGTATCATGCATTTAAAAAAAATGATTCCACTTAATATTCCCGGCACTAAAATTGTTCATGTGAATGTAGCATTTGCTTATGTCGTATCCGCACTTCATATCACTGCTACAAATATTTAAATACATAGTTGTAGACCGGAAAAAGGAGTCAACGCATTAGAAATTGTTAAAATTTATTAATTCATCGTATGCAAATATTTAGGTATATTATATATACCTAAATATTTATACCTGGGTATATACATATTCAGGTTTCATTAGATATATGCTTGCTATGTAAATAGAAAAATCGGATCGCTTGTTGTCTCTGTCATTTATTTTTATGATTATAATTTACGACCACACAAATGAATTTATCAACACCATAAATATCACAAGTGTGTAATTATTTTTTCCTGAACTTGTAATAACGATTTCCTGTTTGTGAGAATTATTGTTAGGTCGGTGGTTTTGACTAGATGTATTAACCAAATACTTGTATGTGCCAGAAACCATAAAATATTGCAGTGTGTGTCTTATAAGTAACTTCAACTGTTTGGGAAAACGTGTGTTAATGTTGTAATATTATTTTATGTATTACGCAAGAATCATGTTCGCAGAACATGGTTACAAAAATATACAAGCCACAAGCATAGGTATATACATAGGTGGAAGGAAAAAGTAAGCTGTTTTTCAAAATGTATGTATTTCTTTCTTTTTCCACCGCTTTGAAGGACTTTTGATAACTTCTTTAGGGAAGCAATAAGCTCCCAGCTCAAAAGTTTTTCCAATGGCTTCAGTATAGCTGCTAAGAATCTCTTTTCACTTTTCTTTCCTTACCTTTATTTTAAGTCCCTTGAAGTTTCTTAATTTGCGAGTGTGTTTAGCTGTAAATGAAATACCAATTCAAGTTTTTCTTTTGCCCAGCTTACTTAGGCCTATATTTGAAGCACACATATGAGAAGCTTAGAACGTTTGTTTCAGAATCAAAATGGAATAAGTCCATTTAAGTTTTAATGCTAAACTTGACAAATTTCAGTTCCAAAATGGAATAAGTCCACAATTTTTAATACTTTGTATTTTTACACCATGGTATGGGGTGATGTAGGAATTCCGAAAATTTGCCAACTATTGTACATAACATGGAAGTATTATTTACAATCATCACATGTGGAGTACCTACGTCATGAAAGAAATGACAGTTTTTTGCGGTTCCTGTAAAATTTATATACAAAAGTGGACTTACTCCAGTTTGATTCTAAAGTCCTCATATGTCTACATACAAACTTGTATACATATCTGCTTACCTGATGTAGGAAATTAATTATATTATTTACGTATGAGAAATGGCTATAAGGATTATTTGATGACGAAACTCATTTGTATACTTCCCAGAGTAAAAGTCAAAATATATAGTATACAACATGCAGCCTAATGAGTTGTAAATACAATATACATGTGAATAAGTTCATGATCCACTCAAAGTCAAGTATACATATACCTTCTTAACCTATCACCTATATTTCTCAATATCTTCCTATTTGTCGAAAAAAACGGAACACTTCTCGGAAAAAATAACTCAATTTATTTTCCATCAACTTATATTTAATATTTACTTGCCTTCTTCCGGGAACTTAACTGGTAGCAATAAAATTTAATTTACAAATCAACTTACTTACAATTAGTCGTACGTAATACATAAGTATACATGCCAATGTATCATTTCTCTATGCTGAACTGAACCACTATTTTTCGCAAATTATAATTTGTACCTGGATTTTCAATTAATGAATTCATGTTTCTCATGGGAACAACTATCCCTTCCAATAATAACTAACACATATTATTATCACACGGCCACAACTTTTTGTAGTCAATATGCTTGTAGATGCGCCGAGAAAAACATGTTGCACGTGCTTTAACTCAACCACGTTCACACGCTCAAACCAATTAAAATACATTTATGCGAAAAAGTTTGAAAATTATCTAACCTTTATCAATACGCTGTAGACTATAAGTAAATATAATGAGGATTATGTAGATGAACATAAATGAATTCAGTTGAATAAAAGAAGCAAAAAAATATTTTCCAAATTGTGTATCGTACATTTTATACATCCTCCCTAAAATAATTCCTACCTACCAGATAATACGAGAAAATTACTAAACCTTTGAGAGAAATATGAGAGAAATTGACGTTAGTTGTTAGGTTATACGTACTACTTAAATGTCTGATGATGGTGTGTTTAGTTAGAGATTCTTCCTGCAAGAAGATATGAGATGACAGATGGGAGCCTCATAGTTGTTGTTCAGTATTGTCCGACCTATTGAAAAAGTTCCTTTCATCGCAGATTTCCCTTAAAACTTTTTCAAATTATAAAATGAAATCGAAGTAAGAATGACAGGAGAGGAGACAAGAATATATGTACACATAAATAGGAGTTTGGTAGCTGTTAGTATTCACTAATCCATGCATAAAAGCAAGTCATGTCAAGCAGCATTGGCATTAGACAAAGAGTCTGTCTCCCCATATCAAATACAAAAATGTAAATAGCCTGTAAAAAGGAAACTGAGATTCAATTACTGAAGATACAATGGAGTAGGATCCACTTTCGGCAGGTTGGAAGCAATTATAAAAGATTACACTCTAGTTGTATGTACTGAGATGGGAAGAATAGTAGAGATTCTTCCCTCAAGCCAAAGAATAATTTCGTCGGCTAAAGTCCAAAAGGAGCTATATGCAGAAATCGCTTAAACGGGAATTAGCATGTACTACCATGTAT
>JAQFXU010003335.1:0-16601 GCA_034693705.1 Spatulosminthurus flaviceps | reverse complement strand
GAAGAAGGAGACATTCCTGAATTTGCGTCAAAACCTTAAGTTTCAAATTTCAAGTCATTCGGATGATCCAGTGCTGATATATAGCATTGACCACTTTGCTAGATGTCAAACGCCCCAGACCAGGAGTATGCAATATGGAATTTTTTCATTATTTTTCCTGGTCTATTTTGAGTGTCTCCAACAGGAAAAAAAATATTTCGGACAATGATCGTGCCATAGTGAAATGTTGTGGTGGATCCTAGTTGTACAAGCTCATAAACAAAACAATGATTATTAAGTATCTCGTGTAACCAATCGAACAAGTTAATATTTAATAAAATCAATAATTGACGTATCTACACAAAATCATTTACCATTTTATTACGTAAACAATGATAAAGGCCATAGAAATGCAAAAAACTGAATATTACAGATCACTACACACTAATCGAGTACCTTCGCGAAACACAACAAGTAGGAATCTCAAAAGCAGCATTTGCTTGTGCTCCTAACCACTTGGCTTTCCTCGAGGTACCGAATCGTATTAGGTCAAAAGGAGAAAGGTTTAGTACCAGGTTGAAATCATGGTTATTATCATATAAAAAACTCACAATCAGCAACATAATCAGAGATTTCAGGAACCAGCATTGAACACAGATTTCTATTGCGATGAAAAAATGAAGGCAATGGACCAAAAGTCTCATTATATGATGAATACTTAAAAATGCAATTATTGAAACTATCATCCGTCATAAAGAACATCAGTTAACAAAACAAGCTACGAAGCTCCTCCTCCACTGATTTTCCCACCACGTAATATTTTTGATTATTAGGCAACAGAGTTCTAAAAATAATGTCCTACTTCTTCAAAGCTGGTAAAAAAGAGAAGATAAACATAATTACCGTGTAATATTTAGTAGCTACAACTTACAACATTTGAGTTAAACAATGATACAACCATGCTACACAAGTTTGCTTATAATCGCTTCAGATGATCAGCTACATAAAAAATACATTTAGAGAGAATAAGTACATGGGAAATAAAAACGGACCTGAAATTCTGAAATGTTTTGAATTTGGGAAAAGTTCATTTTTGGGACTATCTTTCTTCACCACCGTCGAATTACATCCGTTTTTTACTTCTAATGGTTAAAGGTACATATATGTCTCTCTTTTTACAGTTTCTATGATTAAGTTACCTGATGATTGTTTTCTCCGACAGTTGTAATAAGTACAGTATTTGTGCGACTACTATGTTTTCTACATATGATTAACAAAATATGTATTCCCTAAAAATAAATACTTAAAACTGATAAAACTAAAGAGTGCAAGTTGGAGTAGGGAAATAATAATAAGAAATTAATTATATAAAGCTGTTTGATTCGTCTTGTACTTGAAAATTTATATAATATATATTGTATAACGTTTGTGGTGGGTAATAAAGCAATAATTATAATATCTTCTAACGTTAAAACAATTGTATAGAGTCTACCAGCCTGTCCAAGAGAAATTCTGTATCATTCCTGAACGACTACAACATTTAATTTTTAATACTACTACAAAGACGTTACTAGCATTAATATCGCCTTACTTTGTACGATTTGTATCGACATACAAATTGATAAACTATATGGAAAAACAAATTTTTGACAATTTCATGTGTGAGTACGATAACAAGACATTTTTCATTTTTTGTAACTCTTCGATGAGGTTCATAACTTCCGCCCTAACAATGATTATCAGCTAAGTTCATCATCACTTAATTATTACAAATGTTTAGTATGTTTATGCAGTATAAAAAGGTAACACTTTTTTGGATTCCACAACAGGTTCCTCTTTTCTTGCAAGTTAGATATAGACAAGGTATACAGGAGTGTTACGTGATTATATGTATTAAATTATACTAGCAATTAATCTACTGTTTGGTAATAGGCCCTGAAAAGTAGCAACTACATTTATAAAGTTAATTCATATTAATATGTCACAACTATGCCGCAAAGGTCATTGTATTTATAACTGTCAAACTCGTCTTCAATCCTAAAATTCTAAATATCAATAGAATTCCTCTATTTTAATACTCAAGTGTATACAGTAAGAATTAACCAACAGGTGGTATCAAAGTCTCTGATATCGCATTTTAAGGAAAGTATACAATACAATATGTAACAGACATTGAAAACAACTAATACTAAACTACATTGATCCGTTTTTTTTAGTATGTGCTACAGCAAAAATATTCTAAAACTACAACTAGCAGCACTATTTCATTGTGGTAGATCTATCCATCTACCTATCTGGTAGTGTTAGGTAAATAAATCTGATTTATTGTAAGATTACTAGCAACTAGATAGCACTAGAACGAAAACTTTACCAATTACATCATGATTGACAATGTCATCCTATGAGACTAACTATGGTCACACGATTATAATTGGCGGAACCGCAATGCTTCTCTATGTGGGGCGGGGTAGGGGGATTGAACGAAGAGGGGAATCAACTTCTAACCCCATTTTGGGTTTTCCATTAAATCTACCACAGACACTACTACCTTCTGGTACTTGTGGGTTTTAGTGGCTTCCTAGAAGTACTTAATATTCATATCCATCCTGGCCTATTAAAGCCTAGACTATGGTGTGGATGCGCATACGGTGCAGAGTAACTACTTGGTGGAAGAAGACCCATTACATGAGGAGAACCCTGGAAGAATTGTTGATATGGATCCACTATACCTCTAGGAGATTGTGAGTGGGCGAACGGCTGCGATGATACTGACTGGGGTTGATAAGGGGATGGATGGGAACCTATGAAGGGCGGGATTTGATAGGGAGTAATAGAAGCTGTAGGAACCCCGCCAGCGGTAGTTCTAGCTGCAGACGCGGCTGCAAATGAAGTATGAAAATTTGCCGTTGAGGTTGGGTATAGGTCTGCTCGGTGATGATGAGCCAGGGATGGTGGCGATGCTGAGTAAAGAGAGCTTGGATCAGGGATTTCCTTTGAATAGAGGGCTAAATCTGGACCTAGTGCCGAGAAATTAAACGCACTTCCAGGAACAATGGATTGAGAACTTGATTTAGAACTGGATCCCGGAGACCTGAAATTTCATTTCCAAAATCATTAATAAGGGCAGGAAAACGTTTTGTTTTTAAACGCGATATTTACGTGCCAAACATTTGTGGACACTTACCGGCCTTGCTTCGATTCCAGCTTGGAAGAGCTTCGTCTTTCAGTAGAACTCTCTACAGGTGTATTACTTTTCTCCGGATGACTTGCGGAAGTAGTAACAACAGCACTGCTAGAAGATTTCCCCGACACTGTTAGATTGGTGTAACTTGCAGGCGCCTCAGAACGAGGAAATTTACCCATGCTTTCTACGGCAGACGCAACTGTGGAGTCGTAATGACTTCGATACGCCTGAGCAATAGCAGGGACTCCAACACCTACGGTCATAGGGTTAGGAATGCTGTTGACAATTTGAGATAGAGATGCTAAGTTGTGAGGCCACTGAAATCCGTTCACATTTATTTCTGAGCCTAATTTGGCTGATTCCAACACAGCAGCTGCAGCAGACGTTACCACCGTTGGACTAGGGGAGTTACTTGTATTACCCTTCAAGCCATCAGATTCGGAGGCTGCGGCTGCGGCAGCGGCAGCAGCTGCTGCTGCTAGTTTCTTGCTTTTAGAAGAGGAGACAGTTACTGATGTTCCAGATGCTGTACTGCTGACCCCTAAACTAACGTCCGCAGCAGAAACTATAGGCTTATAAAACCGACTTTCAGGCCCTACCGAACTGCTGTACACACTTGGTGCAACATTTATGGAACGAGGATTGGACGTATACGGATTGGAGGGATACGGTGACGGTTGCGGTTGCGATGAAATTGACGAAGAAAGATTTGGAGGGAGTCCCTGTGTACCTGACCTGCTCAACCCGTGGTTCAGTAAAGAAGAGGCCGAGGTCGTTGAAGGCAAACCGGGTGATTGTGACAAACCTGGCGATTGATGAGCTGGCGGTAACGTATGGGCGTACCTCGGAGGACCCTGTGATGGAGGCTGGTGATGATGAACATGGGCATTTTCCGGATGTGGACTGTGTCCATGAATATGGGCTTGGCTCGTTTCCATCATATAATTTCCGCTGCTGCTCACAGCCGCTGGGAACGACCCAGGCACCACCCCAGATGCATTCGCATTTAGGTTCATCACCGATCCACTTCTTGAAGAGGTTCGAGTAACCGGAGATAACACCTGAAGTGATTTTGGCTGGCCACCAGAAGACGGTCCGATTGGGGTTGTCGGGGTTTGCGGGGTTAGGGGATGATGCATTTGTGGAGAACTGGGACTATTAAGGTTCATACGGCTATAATCACTAGCATGAACTGCATTGTTATTATTGGGAACATTTGGGGAATGCGGCGAACCCATGCTCAGACTGCTATTTCCAGGCGAGTCAATATTAGTATTAATTCCCGGTGAGGGTGACGGTAGATTCGATCCAGGGCCTACGCCGGGCGAAGGAATGCTTGAGGAATATCTTGGTGCATAGGACGAACCAGAATACACCGAGTAATTTTTTCCCTCTCGACTTGAAGAGGGGCAGTTATTACCACTGCCACTGCTTCCCCCTGCACCTGGTGGAGTGCTAGGGCTGGCAACATTTGAACTTGACTCAGTAATTTTCTCTGGACTAGAGTGCTGCGAAGTAATATCCTGGTAAAAACCGACACGTACTGGAGCTGGTGGCCAAGGAGGAGTTTGCGGCGTGTGTGGAGGACTGGACATTGGAGGAGAAAATGGTGAGTTGGGCCCCGCTGGTGACTGGGAACTAACATGAGATGAGGCTGATGGCGACTGAGATTGTGGGCCCCAATGTTCATCCACCCATCGTGGGGGATTAATAACAATTCGATTACTGATATCATCTTGACTACTAACGAAGCAAGGTGAGCCTGACTCACTTTGTGATGAAAGACTACTCGAACTCATTTTTCTATTCCTGTGCCTTTTCGAGCTTGATGAGCTAGTTCCTGGGAGATGCGGAGGAGGATGGTCGTAAGTAACGCTAAGGGGCAGAATATCATCATTAGCCCCACTTGAATTTATTTTCTGATCACTATGCATCAATTTCTCATCATGAACTTTCCCCTGTTCCGAAGTTTTCCCTTTTGACTGAGTAAAACTGCTCGAGCTTTGGGACAATCCTTTTATACTATTGGAATGCTTTGATCTATCCTCATTACTTTCAATCGAACTTCGGCCAAGGACTTTAAACTTGCTCTTTGGATCTCCGTCCGCCTTTTTCCCCTGACATGATGAAGAATTCTGACTCGTTGTTTTTTGAGGACCTCCGAACGCTTTGATCCATGCTGAGAGATTAGGCATACACTTTTCTCGATTGAAACCTTTACTAGGCTCGAGTTTTCGGTCATTTTCGAGTACACCCGACTCTTCGCCTTCCTGACTGACATCCTTCATTTCTGAGTCAGGGTCAACTTTTTCGTTTGCTTTTGAAGCATCTTCATTTGCATCATCAAGTTTTCCTTTACTGTATACCTTAGCTTTTAAGTCGTCAAATACGTCATTTCTTATCTTTTCGCCACTTTTCGGCAAAATATTGTCTTCCTCGTCTGTACATACATCATCACGTTTGAAATCCCCTAGTTTGATAGCATCTGTTGATAGAACAGAGCCTAAACTGAGACGTGGACCACCTTCTTTTCCATTGGGTGAATCGTTGATGAGCAAACACTTTTTCTTTTCACTACTATCCCGATGAACTCCATGATTGTTGGCTGTACTGTTGCCCATGCCACTGCTAAATTCCGAGGTGGACGTAAATGATTTAGAATACACAGGAGTGGATACAAAATCGTAAACACTGGCAGCGTTAATATTACCACCAGTTTTAACCTTCAACTCCTGGTGATTGGTATTAAATTTAGCAGATTTATTAGTACCTTGAAGCCTTTTCATTGTACTTGAATTTTTCAAGCCCATCATTAAACTAGATCCTCTTTTTAAAACTGACTTAGATTTAGAAGGTTCAACAGCTTTTTTAGGTGCCTGATCATTTTTATCGCTTTCCTTTTGACTACCTGACTGAGAATGCAAGCTCTTGGAAATATGAGGACTGTGGCTTCTCGAATTGTGCCCTTTACTCAAATCTTGACTCTTGCTAGTCTTGCGGTATAGTGCCGGTACTTCTGGACTGACACTACGATCCACGTCGGGTCGGCTGCTTGTCGAGTGGCTCTTATGGTGACGATGATGACGGTGATGGTGATGATGATGATGTTTTTCTTTCGCATCTTTATTAACTCCACTGGTTAATGTTTCTTTGTCCTTCGGCTTCTCTTTGGGCTTTGATTTCTTCCCTTTAACCTTATCTTTTGCAGCAACTCGCTCAATTGATGAAGCTTCGTCTCCATCAACGTTAGGGAGTTTTCGTTTTGACCCCGTTTTGATGCCTTTTATTTTGGGTTTGATATTTCTTCTGTCATCATCCCGTTCTTCAGATCGAAGCACCAAACTTTCGGAAGAAACAGACCGAGGAGAAGATGAAGAATATTCAGCAATTTTGGGGGTATCTCCTAGCCACTTATTAAGATCTTTTAGAGTCTCTGCTGTCGCCGATGTTAAAGCATCCATGGCTTCGGAATTTCTACTGTGATGACGCATGAGCTGTTGCTTCAACTTCTTCTTGTCGTGTTTCTCAGATTTTGACTTGGAATTGGCTTTCTTAACATTATTGTGAGGCTCATTTTCTTTTTTGTGCTGCATTGAAACAGAACATTTCAGTTAGATTAAGAATTTTAAATCTTAATGATGATGTGAATAATCAAGCATTTTGCCAACTAACCTCGGTCGCTTTCTCTGATATTTTCGATTTTTTGTCCAAACTATTAATTCTCGGTCTCTTTCTGTCATTGCCAGCACTGTACTCAATGCTAATTTCTTCATCAGATTCGTCAGGAATAATGTACCTTTGGATAGCTTTATTAAATGCATCTTGCAAGTTTTCCACCATCTCTGTGTATTCTGAAATGCATATATTTTTGCTTACACCATTTATAAAGCATGTTAATTTACGCCAGCAGTCATAAAACAGGACCATACTTATGCCCGACTGTTAGATCTATTCTTCCAACTTCAAACATCACAGCTAACAGAAAATTCTTACCACTTGTGGGTCCATTATACTTGCGGCAATTATCTACTATCTTTTGGAAGTCCACTTTGAATTCTTCCAGAGATGAATACTCCTGGTCGTCAAGCTTATCCTCTATAGCTTGTAGGTCCATAGGTTGTGAAATCACGCGGTAATAGTTGGGGGCATAATCCTCATCCACGGGATTGACAAACGGCCATGCATCTCGATGATTTTTCATTGCTTCTATTACTTTATGCATGCCAATTATCACATCTTCTTCATTTTGAGAAAAGCTAAACAAAAAAGCAAGTCTGCATTAACCAAACTCTTCAACGCGATTTCACTGCAATGATCTCAGCATACAAAATTAACAAAATTAACTCACATTACGCTACTCTTGACTTTAGTTTTGGACATTCCACCTTTTCCATCACTGCCGCTTTCCTTTGCTGACTCATCATATTTTTTCTTTTTAGCCGATGAAGCCGAAACAGGGGTTTTAGTTTCTGCAGTTTGTGAATTTTTGGATTTACTTGGTGCAGGAGGGGGTGGCACTGCTGGGGACGGCGAACGAGAGGAATCTCTTTGTGGAGTTTCCCCCGCACTATTAGCACTACTATCAATTTCCATCACAGGAGGAAGACAAGCTGCCATTGAATTGTTAGTCATTCTCTTTTTATTTCCTCTTCCATCGCCTCCTTTTTTAGAAGTCTTTGGCGAATTAGTCGAGTTCGCAGATCCAGCACTGTTGCCCCCACTTGTAACACCACCACCACCACCACCTCGTCTCTCCCTGAGGTGTATCCTAGCTTTCCTTTCCTCTCTTTGGATTTCCTCCGCCAGAAGACGATCCGCCTTCTCTTGTTCAAGTCTTAGGCGTTTTAGCTCGTCTTCACTCATGTCCTCCGTACCTTGGATACCGCTTTGGTCATCACTACCACTTTTAAAAACACTCGTAGAGGAAGTATTATTCCTGCTACTTCGACGTAACTGTTGTTCCATCATTCTTTTTCGTTGCAACTTTTCTTTCTCAGCAAATAGACGGGGAAGTTCGGGAAGAAAATCCTCTTTCAGAGTTCTATGAAGGGAACGTTCATGCTTGGATTTACAGTTTTTAAATTTTCGGGTTAGCAGCTGCCAGTCTTCTTCCGTATAACAAACAACTTGCCACGTACTGTCTACAAGAGATCCAAATGGGACACTTGAACTTTCTGGATTTCCACCTTTTTTTCCCCGCTTCCGAACAGGAGACGACTATTGGAATTTCAAGAAAATTTTTTTCAAATTATGCTAAATAAAATCCATCAAAAAAATCGTCTACAAATGACACCCATCATTTCTTGCAAATAATTTAAATCCATCTTGAAGTTTAACATGATGCTTAATTACACTCAGTACTCACTGTTGGGGATGTTCCGTAGTCTTCGCGATACAAGCGGGTTCCGTAAAAGTACCAATACGTACTCCCTCCACTATCCTTTCCCAGGGCAGTCACACGGAGGCTATGTGATTCTAATGACTTTACAATAAACACCCCAATTAAAACAATTGTGGCCACACAAAATACTTTTCTCGAAGCTATAAAATGCTAACTCCAAAAAATTCTAATAGATGCAATCTGGCGCATACACAACTCACAACACTAGAAATATTGCAAATATATTTCCAGCTGCTACGTAAGCGCTTACTACAATTACCAACTGTATCACCAATTCTCACCTTTAAAACTTCTTGGACTTCGTCACCATCGAGTCGAAAGTCGCATAAATCGTACAAAATTTCCACCTTTGTCCTTAACGGCAACGAGTGGAATGCAACGTCTTTGTTAAAAGGGTTTTTTCTGCTATGGTCTTCCTGCAATCACAAAATTCGTAGCGAATGAATTCCTTACTTTGGTAAATTATTGCTCTCATTATTGTGTACCCATACCGATTCATTCCAAAACTGGAATAATTAAAAAAATACTTTCATGCAAATGCACATTAGCTAAGCAACCACCATTATGACATGACATGACTAAAATATTAATTTACTGCGAGTTCTAAAGAAAATATTACAAAATATGGGTTAGTCAGTCCAAGAAACTAACTTTGTTGGAGGGATTTATTGAAACTAGCCGAAACGGGGAAGATAAACTTCAAATGCTAGGTAGAGTACAGTACACACATAAAAAAAGTATAAAAAAATACTTTCCCAGTCTACAGTAAATCCTGACTAACCCAATGTTTAAACAAGCTGTTCCAACAACTACACACAAGAATACATACAACTTAGAGAGAAAAGATAGAAAACTATGGCGAAAGTTGCTTCTAGCTTTAATATCTACCATTTTTCTTGATTTCAGTTATATATTACGAATAGATGCAGTACACTTTAAGCGTACTTCTACAAAAATACATGCAAAACTAAGTATTTATCAAGAAATGTCAGTAATTTACTCAAATCCACAAAAGCATCAACCATTAAAATAATACAAGACATCCTTATGGACAAACATGAGTACATGACTGAACATGTAACATGTCACGATTGCAAGTTTAGTGATTGTCAAAACAAAAAGTATAACTCAACATTTGGTTTTCTAGCATCAACAACTCCATGTTTCAAAAAAGCAATGATTCTTCGCAACTTGTAAACGTCTAATAACTTGAATCGTTGAATCCAAGAAAATATTGATGCTTAATTTCTGGACCGGAAACTACAATATAAAATATTTTCGCGCCTAAATTTTACTCAAAATGCTAGTTCATGTATTTACAAACTCGATTTATGAATCACGAAAGAACTCACCGACTGACCGAATTACCATTATCGAGTACTCCTCTCTACAAATCGCAATTCACTGCCTACAGATGAACTGAATAAAATCTAAATTTTCTAATGCATGAATTTGCTATTACCACGTGCCTTAGATTAATGCTTGAATGTACTTATTATAATGAACCTGATAACATTCATACAAAAACATAGACAACAGAAAGGTACTTAATTCAATCAAAACGAGACATATTTCACTATTTTTTGAGAAAGTTTGTCAGTTGGCTGATTTTATGAAAAAAACGAAAATTGTAATACAAATGTGTCAAATGTCTACACTTCTCAACCTCAACGATGCTTGTTTGACATTTGATTCCAAAAGGAAAGTGGAAAAGTTCGAAAATATTGGAAGTTTATAAAGGAAATTTGAATAACGCTGGACCTTTTGCATATAACACAAATAATCAATCATTATCACATTCCCTGCTGTAGGTATACATGCCGGCAGTAGACCAGTCACACCAGATTCAAGAGTTTGGGGTGCCAACGTCCACGAGGAATACGTAAGGCCAAAACAGTGTAGTCAAATATTAATCAAATATTATGATAAACACGCTGTAGTATAAATGCCTGTAACTTTAAACGGTGGAGGTGAAATTTCTGGAAAAATTTGAGTAGTTGCGGAACTAGGCAAAAATACCATCTTTTTCGGTTTTCAGGCTTTATCTTGGGAACCACCTGAGCGATTTGGCTCAAATTCCGACTAAGAAGTTCAGAAGCAAGTTTTCTTCTGTAGCATTTCAGGGTTTTTGAAATTTCGGACTGAAACCCGAGTTATCTGGGGAAATAGAAACCCCTTTTTCGGGGTCGTAACTTGATAAAAGCAGATTTTCCCAGTATTTCACCCAATTGTCCGAAATTTGTAAAAATGGACCGACTTTGGTACAAAATGTTTGTTGTTGACTGATTTGGTGTAGCGTTTGTGCATTTTACGTTCACGATAGCAGGGAATAAATCATATAATTAATTTTGAAGAGATACTTTGACGCCGAGTCTAATAAAGCAGAGGATCTTTTCGCCAACACCGTATTTTCTTTTCAATTAAAATTTGGAACACTTCAATCTTCATATTAAAAAACAGCTGAATTGTCGGATTAATGCAGTTCTCAGCCAAGAACTCCTAAATTAAATTGGCGGGTGATTCCGTTCTTAAATGTAGGTTAATAAATAAGAATAGTGACAACTGGTAATTACAAATTTTAACTTCAAATATATTTGTGACAAAATACTCTGACTCTGCCATATAAACTCGCCATTATACAGTCATACACAATTAATTACATGAATGAAACATCAATAAATACAGGTACGTACTACTGCTTTATTTCGAGACGCGATGACTTTGACAACTGACTCTGTCATTGTTGAAAGGAAAGAATTAAAAGGGAATGCATGCTTCTGTACTTTCTTATACACATTCTTACAGCAATACTACTATACTGCTAAAACAAATGTTCAACGAAGAAAAAACCAGCTCTTGCATTCTTACACTTACAAGCTCAATCAAGTTTAAATTTGAACCAGCTATTCAACTATGCAGTTATTTTCTCCACTCGTTGACAAAGGCCGTCCCTGCGGCTTGTATTTCACAGAAAACCTTGAAGCTGGAAATACTCATTGTCATCGCTTGTCATCAGGATTTCACACCGACATCATTTTAAAGACCAAACAAATGAGTACTCTTAATCAGTCAGACAAGTCAAAAGAGAAGTGCAATCGTTCGACACTTTCGTAAGCACATGCATGTACACACAGTTGGGATTTGGACGCACTCGTCTCCCCTCCAGTAACAGTAGGTTAATATTCAATCTATGGTTGTTAGGGCCTAAGCCAAATAATCGACCCGAATAAATTATTATTTTTATTATACTAGGTGAATATTCAAACGCACAAAAAACCAAATTTCCTCTCGGTAAACAGAACCGAATAGTAATACTGATTCATAATAAATAATAATTAATAACGTAATAGTGATTGAAAATGAACTATTTACTCCAGTATCAGCAGATTCTAGAATTCAAACCGTCATTATCACCACATGTATGACTTGTGGTGATCATTGAAGTCCTTACACTCACTACCTGAAATACATCTCAAAATGGCTCACTCCGTAATGCCAAGCATTATTTTTTATTTAAATTGTAGGTAGCCTGGTGTTCTTGGTTTCCAGCAAGCCCTTTAGCTACCATCATCATTAGGGTTGGCGAGCCTAATTAAAACATCCGAGCACCGATATCCCGACTGAACTACTTCGCCTGGGACTCAGCTTACAACGAGTGAGTTAGAGTTTGAGGTGCGTAAGCATCAGCAGGTACATACATATGGATATGTAAAGAGATGATAGCCAATGCTGTAGAGGTAAACTCTGATCCGGATAAAATGTGGGTATCTATCTTAATGTACATACTATGCACATTACTGATCTTTCAACCATCTTAAGCCTTTATTATTTTCACATATGTATTACTGTTTCGATGACTGCTCGTACTGACTGATCGTAGGGTCCCTACTTAACAGGCTTACTGTCACTGTAACTCGCACTAGCGGTCATGTGCCGGGGGAAGATCACATGGTAACATACCCCTTCATTTGAGCCAAATGACACACCACCCCGAGTTTCGGATAAGGGTGCTCAAACGATATTCGATTTGAAAGAATTCGAGCCCTTATAGCCACTTCGCTAATGACGCCAGTCACTCATGATACACCCTTGTTAACGAAAATAAAACAAGTGGCTTAAGTCTATTTATGGAATCCCCTGAATCAGAGAATAGGCGCATGTATGTGTAACATACACAAGCATATAATTAATCAAATCTTCTCCAACCCGAAGTGAAACTAAGTTTCTTCTCGAAACTTTACTGCTATCCATGTGGATGTCTGATATGGCATTTGTTCCCCCATCCAAAGCTTCAAAAGCACACACACACACAACGATAACATGAAGCTGATACATAGATGTGTAGTGATGATTTTATTCAACAACCCATCCCATCACAATGCCTGGCCTATACCTGACCTCTCATCAGATCACAGCAGATGACTAGTACTGCATTATAGTTCTAAAATCCGAGAAGGAAAACATCCAGTAGGCAAGAAGAATAAGTATAAATATACAGATCGAGCTTCAATCATGACCATGTTTCACACAACAACACTGAACAATATAAATTTATTTTTACCACAATTTAACTTTGATTCAACCAAAAAGCGAAGGAAAATAATAATAGTAATATCTGAAAAACTGGCAGACAGAAAATAAAAAAATCGGGAAATTGACAAGCCGAAAATACCAGGCAGGTGTGTAAAAAAAGCTCATACATGTTTGAGCATATTTCTTTTATTAATTATTTACCTCACACTTGATGCGGAAAAGTCTCCTCAGGTACATCTGGTAGTTGGATGAAGTGATTTCATCTTTGTTCGAGTTGAAGCATCCTTTGAGAAGTCGTACAATCAAATCCTGAATCAATGAACTTCCTACTTCTTCAACAGTATGAGTTAGGAGGGCTTCTTCTAACTCCTGTATTAGTTCATCCATACATCAATCAATAAATCAATCCATTTCCACTCTACTCTGTGTAATGGCCACCATGTTTCAGCCCAGGACTCAAAATGCACACCATATGTCATATCAACTCTCTCTCTCAAATCACAACCTTTCTTATGTTTTTTGAAGTTTTGTCTAATCATCCGTGTGCCCCATTTTTCACGCACAAATCATTCATCCAACCCTCCGTTCAAAGTGTATAGCTAGTTACCAGCACTATCACGTGAGTCAGTATAAAGCATATTAGAGCTGATTCGTAACGATTTCGAAATCCAAAGCAAACATTCAGATAAAAAATATTTTCAAACTGCTTTGTCATGGCTCAATGGCTCTGAATTTTTACTGGCCCCAAATACACTATGTATCACACTCAATGACTCAATGAACTGTCATTTGCTTCCACGAAAATTCAATGTACAGTAAAAATACATTTTTATTCTTTCAAAAACATTTAATAACGTGTGTGCAATAGCATTTTGTAATTAACAATCAACCCACACATATGATTAAATTAAACAGATACATTCTTCCCTTTCGATTTTTATTCTCGAGCCAAGAAAGTGCTTTTGTTTTGCGTTTCAAGTTTCAATGACAATGCTTAGCTTATTACTACGTTTAATAATATTAGTAAGTTCACTCATAGCCTCGTTTCCGTGTAAGAGTGCTGATTTCAGAGTCTGAAGAATGAGATACTATGTAAATGAAAATGAAATAAGTAAGCACACTAAATGTACCGGTGTAAGTATACATTTTGTAGTTTGTAGTCTTTGACAGACTTGAAGCCTTAATCCGAAGGCAGCCCGCATTTAAGCATGTCAAAAACTGGACAAACTTCACGTCCACTTTTAAATTTTATCATCCACTAGTCCACTTATATAAGTAAAGTGTGCATATCATCGTTTATATTGTAATATCTACAAACACTTTACTACATATGTGCTTTTTGTGCAAGCAGTATCTTGCGCTTCACACGCCGAAATCAACGCATGAACCTAAGATTCCGGATTCGAAAACTTCTGATCTGAAGATACGTGGCGTAAAATTCCCTAAACTGGCGTAATATCAGCACAGTCGAGCTTCTATGAATCGTCGTACTAAGAAATATACTCAGGGGTAAATCAAGGGTAAAGCAGTATATTATGATTTTCGAAAGAAAATCTAATTTAAAATAAGAGGAAAAGCAGGAAAAGTTGAGGGAGAGTCCACGGGAGAGGTTTTATTAGGAAGAAGGTCAGAGGGGGAATGAGGCAGTGGCAATAACAATTATTATTGTAGCATAAGCTACAATATAGATTTAAAATAACATGATTTGATAGGTTAGTTTAGTTTTACATTTTAATATTTTAAAATAATAATAATAATAAATAGAAGTAGGTAGGAGTAGGGGATATATCCATGGCGATGAGGATAGGGGCAGGAACCAAAGGTGACTGACAATATATAATAAGCGAAGATGAGACCCCAGTTTTTTAAAACCCCTCTTAAGTGCTCCTGTCGGTACATATGTTTGTTAAAGCGGTAATGTAATGAAATGTGGGTGTAAGTACTTACTGGTATGTATGTGTATCTGATGTTTCAAAGAAGAAGAAGGTTGTTTTTGCAACGGCCTAATACCTTTTAAAATGAACGCTGCTTTTACATGTACAGTTCTCACATTGCATGGAATAATCAAAACAAAATAGGCCTAAGTTGTAAGCACAGCGTACGTGTAATTGAAGACGTACGCGACTAAAAAGTTTGTAATGTACACTAAATGTCCACTGAAGCAAGAAGTTGTGTATTAAATACATATATGGAGGTAAATTATCAACGAAGCTGAATTGCTGCTGACGAAGAGTTGTACATTTAACCCTGGGCTTTGTTTGTATAGACACAAGACACAACCAATAGTTAGATGTGTAATAATTATTGTAAATGGAGAGTAACGCTAATTATTGTTATTACGTCCTCCTTTTTTTAGGAGATCAATAATGCATTTTTAGGAAAGGAGGACAAAGATACGGAAGAAAGTCTCACCTCAATGTCAAAGTCTAGAAGACCAAAGGAAGAACGAAAGAGCGAACAAAAGTGAGCAATACACGGTACTTCCCACCAACTCTGTACATCTGCAAGTTTTCCAAAGTACAAAATAGAATGCACAACTGGTATTTTCCATCTCACTGTCAATCAGGAACTCCACCATTGACAGTCCAAAGTCGAATACCTTTCCACGATTTTCTCCATCTCTCCACCATAATTTTCTCACATCCACTGATCCTTAATGACACTTTATTTCCTTACATCTAAGACTGAAAGTACTAACACCTAACAATGTCAATCCAAGCGAAATCGTAATATAGCAAGAACGCTATAACAACACATTGAGATACAGCATTTAGAAAAATTAGAAAAAACAAAATTCTCCAGTAAAACTCAAAACTAACTACTAAGATCATTGCTTGAAAAACTGCTTTCCCAAGCCCCGCGAACACACAATACCAACTAATATTAACCGGCTTCGATCGTGGATAGTACAAACTATGTACATATCTGCATTTAAAAAGTCATGTCTCCCACTGCCACTCCTATATTGTGAACCTTCATTACCTTCACGTTTGTATATACCACCACTTTCACTTGTACTTTCGCCTGAAAACCAAATTGATGTATACTATTTTTTTTTAAATTTCAAGCGCCTTCTAACTTCAAACAGATACATATTATGTACACTTATCACAAGGAGGAAAACAATTAATGTGTACCTTCTGGGGATTACCTCTACGATTTTATATGAGTCATATGAGCAATCAAAATGCTGGACATCTATAAGGAAAACAGCTGCAAATATAACCAAGAACTCCAATAATTCTAGAACCTCAAATGATTATGAGCCTTAAATCTACAGTATATCTACGCAAAACTAATGAAACAAATGCACTGAGCTCAAGCTGTCAAAATAACTAAAAAATAAAGTAACCCCTCATTGACTGTGCTTCAGATAGGCATGTTTGTAACTGTAAGGTAACTTGGGGCATTATGCCAATGTCGGAAATGATGCCGTTGTTGGTAGTTGCTATCTGTGGGGCATGACGCCGCTGTCTTTGCCATGGCAGGGGCACGACGCCCAGC
>JAQFXU010003334.1:0-16601 GCA_034693705.1 Spatulosminthurus flaviceps | reverse complement strand
TCTGGGGCCATCATTGTAAACTCGCGAAGGCGGTCATATGTCTGAGCGGTCAGGGGAAAAACCCAGTGGGAAAAAACCCCTTTTCTTTAATACAAACTACAAGCCACTCCAGGATTCGAACCCGGGACTCAGACGACACTCGTAAACGAGATCCTAGCCACTTAGCTATCAGGCGCCAACCGCTAACTGTCTAATATAAGTATTTAGTTTTTAAAATGTGTTACAAGTTGCAAAAACTTAACCCGTATGTATTTCCAGTACACAGATTAATCATTTCTTATAATCCAGTTACTACATCAGATTTAAACAATAACGAATTACTGGGTACTGGTACTTAAATTTATGAGGGTTTAGCTGAGTTTTATACCTGAAGTTAAATTCCACAATGTATTTTGTTATCCATTAGATTGTTGTCCTTATTTATGTTTACTAATAATCTAATAATTATTAAAAAATTGTATGCACAGCATTGCCTTAGTATTGGGAGCATTGAAAAACAGGTATTCATGTGCCACTATTGTGGACGTAATTCTGTAAAATTCACTCTCATATGGACATTTGTCTGTCCGTCCAGCTACTATTGTTTCGTTCTATGTTATAACTCAGACAAGTTCGAGCTAAAGCTAGACATTTCCATTCATTTCTGACTTGCTGGCTGATAATTGATAATGGGAGCAATGGTAGTGGACATAAACACGTAGTTACCACTATTTTTCACATTCTGACTAGAAAAATCGTGTGAAACCTTTAGTGGGAATGTTATCACATGTTGCAGTAGGTGGTAGTAGTTAGAAATATTTTGCTCCTCCATTGTGGTTATTGTACAACTTATTATTGTATAACTCGTTGTACTGAAAGCGTCAATAAATCTAAAACGTTTACAATCTTAAGAACGGAAATTTACGACACTTTATAAAGCAAGAGTTTTAATGGAGATTTTAATTTATGGTGGACTGCTTTTTTATTCTAATTATAAAAGTACAGCTATTAGCGTATTGATTGCGGTAAGTTTTTCTACCACAAATATTAACCTAGGTATTTAAATGTAGTTTACAATCCCTACTCTAGTATTACCAATCAAATTATTTTAGGACCTATGTTTTTGTAGGCTGTTCCTCCGGTGCAGAAATATTAGTTTTTTGGTCTGAAATTTCATTCACTTAAAGTTAGTCTTCTACAAGGAGAGCTGTTGAAATGACCTCCTGTTCCAGAGACAGTTCTTGTTCGTTCTAGAAACAATGCTTGACTGATGTAAGCAACTTCGAAGCTGTTTTACTTCACCGAGTTGTGTGTTTACTAACAGTGTCTGTCGTCAGTAAGGGATATGAAGGGAGGGAGTAGTCTTCGGGTTTGTCAGTTATAGTTGACTGCAAATGTACATAAAATTCAAAAGATGGGTGAAAGACCTTAGAGGAAGTTTTTAGCTACAAAATGTAAATGTAATTTACCTTACCTTACGTCTTTCGTCGCATGCTTAGTGGATATACAGAAATTGCTGGTTTTCCATAAATAATTGGCTGAACATGTAGAACGAGTGAAAAGTTTACATGAAGATGGGTCACCGCATGCAAAGATGTGGACTTCGTCTGAACTAAAATGGTGCTGACCTTCTTCACAAAATTTCTGTGACCACCATGTAGATAATGTAGGTAGTGTTTATCGGATCTTGAGATTTAATTATATACCAATGCGGGAGCTTTAGTTATCGAGGTACAGTGTTTTCTAACGACTTCATCATCAGTATGAACAGTACCGTGACTGACTTTTCGACGGCGTTTGCTCCAGGTTTGGTAGATTCAGAAACTAACATGTCAGTGTCAAGAATTATTGCCACTATTATTCATTTGTCAGATTCTCCCGTGGCTTCATCTACAACAACAACTAGTGGAACTTGTTACGGTTGCTTTCCGTCTGGTTCAAGTGAGGTTTCCGTTTTCAGCTACTATGAATATGATGTGTGTGCAAGCTGTTTACCTGGGAACGTACATAAAAGAAAATACATTTTGACTAACAATAAGAGTTCATCTGCTCATAATTCGTCTGAAGCATTAACCCTTAAATGAAGCCCACATCCTCTGTGGTGTTTAAATATATCATGAAGATAGTGCATTTTAGGTTAGGCTATTAAGGGGGAGAAAAATCTGAGCATCCGGCTGTAACAGCTCGTTCAAGAATTCCTGATAGCGAATATGGTACTTTCTTTCAATAGGAACAATTGAAGATGTAGAAGGTTGACAGTGTATATAGTAGGTAGGGGGTACTTGAGGTTCAGATATGTTTGTGTGGGACTTGGAGAACAAAAAGTGTTGGACTTCCTCTTGGTTGTTTAAGACGTAACTTTAGATAAAATCTATTACTATTTATGTATTGATTGATCCGCAAGGTTGAAATCAATTTTTGTTAAAACCATTAATGGTTTTTCAAATTAATTTCCCTCATCCTAATTAGGATTTCAGATACTTGAGTATTTGGGAAAGATTCGTTTTCAAACACGATTTTGTTACCAAATATATTTTTGTAGAAAAGCTTCTTTACCGCCTAACATGTATACGTCAAGTAGGTAATTAAAATTTTTTTGAACCCCAAATCAAAATCCCCGGAGTATATAGGAAAATAAGCTGAAACGCTTGTGACGATGTAAATATCAATAGTTTTTACAGAGGATTACGATGATATTGAATATGTGCATTTAATTAGTAATTTAGACGTGATGTGTGAGCAGGTTTACTTCTTTCCAGATTAAATACCAGAAATATCCTAAGGTTTGACTCTAGTTAGCTCTTAACCGTAATCTGGCGTGTAGCTTATTTTCAGAACTGGCTTTCAGAAGCCGATTATACTCCAACGATGGAACTTTTATCCGTTCAAAGTGTGTGATCTCTTCGTTGATTTATAATTACTTTATTCCACAAAGACACAAATGAATTATTAGTATGGGGCTTTTAGCTTGTTGAATGAGTCTAGCATTTGTGTGTAATTATGTAGAGATCACTTGCTGTATTTATGCTTGAAGTTTATTTATAGGAAACATGTACGGAATATTACATTTAATATTTACGCTTTTTGGACAAGGGTGAACCTGTGGCCTCTCGTGTAGGCATAATCATGTTAGCTGAATTTCTACAGCTTGCCTTGATTGTGATAAGTTGCAGCATCTAACTGCAGATTTTTTATATATAATAGCTGTGCATATTAATATGGTTGTACGCATAGTGCTCGCTTATAGTGTTGTACTCATTTATGATTTCTTCTAAGAATTACATATATTAGTAAATTCTTGATGTAAAAAGGTTTCAGTGTTTTAGATCAGCCGTCGTAAATGTTTATCGGGTGATGATTGGGTAGATCGAACGTACTCTAAAAGCTTGAAGTAGTGTAGTTGCAGATTTAAAAAGAAGTTAACAAGAAGTAGCGCTGGATTATTGACCCATATAGAGTTGCAGAACGTAGCCTGCTAATTGGGAATTCTAAAACGAGTTGATGGTCCATTTTAAATGCAATATTTGACGTAACTTTTCTATCATGAGGAAAAACCTTGTTGGAAGATTAAATATCATCCCTGTTCAAATTGTGGTATTATATACTTTCCTGGTTCCCTTAGTTCAATAGCCAATTTGAAGTGTGGATGCAGATTTCAATTCTAAAACATGGATTTTCGGAAGGGTGTAGACCTATTTTTGTGGGAAAACAACTGTTTGCATAAGAGCAAGCGATGTGTTATTCACGAAGGAGTGGGAGAGACTAATAATAATCACAAAAGGAATAATCATTGGCATTCTGTCGTTGCAGAACTGGAAACCTTGGCACGTTACGGCAGCGTTAATAGTAGTGTCCTTGATGTTACCCGGCATCGAAGTCATAGTTCAAGTGGAATGAGCGAGGATAAGAATTCTGTCCTAGTTGATCGGATGCGAAGGCGTCTGCGATTTTTCTTTATGAACCCTTTGGAAAAATGGCAGACCAAACGTCAGTTTCCCTACAAACTTACTATACAACTTGTCAAGATATTCTTTGTAACTATGCAGGTATTCATAAATGATACTGTTGAAATATCACAGGTCAGTAAGTTTCGAAAATTGTTGGTTAAAGTACTTTTTAATTTTGTTTTTACACAGCTTATTCTGTTTGCCTCCTACCGCTACGCTAATGTGAACTACACGAATGACAACAGGATAACTTTTTCGCATCTGTTCCTCAAGGATTGGGATTCTAGTCGTGAAATCACAACTTATCCCCCAACAAGTGGACCTTTAGCTGTATATACGAAACAAGATTTTTTTGAATACTTAGATTTTGCCATAAATGCTGTAAGTTTCGGACAATGTACAATATTTTTAATTGTAAGTCGTTTATCGTGGGTGGATTCATAATTGTGCCATCTTTTTCGAACAGTTCACTAACGTACAGGAGGCATCAATCGGGCCTTATTTTTATGCAACTCCTGACGGCACCCTGGGGGACATTCAGTTGTGTGTAGATCGTTACACTACCGGTGTCATATTCGGATTTAACGAAAGTTTCACATTTGATAGCAAAACTGAAAGAGCATGCCTGGATATTCCTGCTACTACATTAATAGCCCAGAAAGGATCGTTCAAAAGTGAAGACTACCTAAAAACCAATAATTTTACAATTTCATTTGATTCATTACTTGAAGTTGACCTTCTGTTCACTCTGAAGACTGTCCGATTCCGGGATTTGGGCCCGCTCAAATCTCCGGATTGCTTTCTCTTCGATGTTATCGTAAGTAAAACGAATTTAACGCCGTGATCATTTGCAATTTGGAATGAGAGATATAGTATTAATTGTTCGAACTTGACTTTTTGCAGATTGAATTTAACAATCGGGACCATGATGGACAAACTTTAGTCTCTCTTGACACAACCCCACACCGACTAATTTGCAAAGGCAGCACTGAATTTAAAAGTGTGTAAACCTTTTAAGATGCATCTGATCTGGTAAAATAAAGACTGTGTACATGTATTCATGATATGTTTACTTTGCAGATGATAACAAACTGGAAAAGATCGGACGAAGCGGTGTAAATTACATAGTCATAGGGATGTGTACTCTGTCCTTAGTCTTGTGTTGTCGGGCAATTTATCGTGCACAACTTCTTAAAACCGTAAGCAAGCAGAAAAAGTAATCAAGTAAAAGAAGTGAAACAATACGGTCACTCTTTAGTTTTTGATTTTATGTACTCAACAGGAAGCGGTTGCTTTCTTCAAGAAATTTTTCCAACAAGATTTAACTGTAAACGAAAGGCTGGATTTTCTGAACTTCTGGTATGTACTCATCATCTTGAACGACATACTCATCATTATTGGTTCTGCCCTCAAGGAACAAATTGAAAATAAGGTATGCAGAATGCTTAAAATAACTTATTATTGTCAATTCTTTTTTCCATCATTATTAATCTTAATGTATTGTCAATTCTAATTTTGAAGTAACAGCGTCAATAATTTATTTGCTGTGTAATATTTTTCAAAGCGAGTTTTGATGTAAAAATCTACAATTAAATTTAAAGGAACTGACTGGGGACGCATGGAACATTTGCAGCATGTTATTGGGAATCGGGAATCTCTTGGTTTGGTTCGGAGTTTTAAGATATTTGGGGTTCTTTAGAACTTACAATGTTCTTATTCTCACCCTAAAGAGAGCAAGTCCAAATGTATTACGATTTCTTCTGTGTGCATTACTAATTTACGCAGGATTTACATTTTGTGGTTGGCTTATCCTTGGACCGTACCACATGAAGGTAGTTTAATCGAAAACTCGAGATCCAAAACTATTTTTGAAATATTAGTTACATCATTAATATAATGGAAAATTCTTTACTTGCAGTTTAATTCAATTTCCACCACATCGGAATGTTTATTTGCACTGATAAACGGTGATGACATGTTTGCAACTTTTGCTGGAATGTCTTCAAAGTCAGCTTTGCTGTGGTGGTTCTGCCGATTCTACTTGTACACATTCATCAGCTTGTTCATTTATGTCGTTCTAAGTTTATTTATTGCTCTTATCATGGATGCCTACGAAACAATTAAACTATACTACACTGAAGGGTTTCCACGTTCAGCACTTCAGGAATTCGTCCAGGGACCAGAAAATATCAATACAAATGCATCAACATATGGCTCTACAACTGCAGCAGTTCATCCTTCCGAAATTCCATTAGGGAGGCGAGCGTCTGTAGCTGGAGTTTTAGACACAATCGTGGAAACCATATGTGGGTGTTCCGCACCTCATTCAAGTACCAAGTAAGAAAAACATTTGCAGCTTGATTATGTGATAATGTGATCTATGTTTTAAAGTTAATCAATTGTGTTAAAAAGTTTTTAAACATCAATTTTGAAAATTTTGCAGGACTTGTTCTACAATTCCAGTAAACGGCGAGGACCAGCCATTACTTAGCGCGTGATCACATGTCGTTTCTTTTCATAATTTGGGGACACCAGAGCATTTATTAGTTATTTGGAGTTGACCCTGCCTGTAGTTGGGGCTATATTTTATTAATTTTGGTTTCTATTTGCGCCAATTTATTTCCTGTAGAGGAAAAACATTAACGTCCTACAAGTTACAACGTTACACAATCCGAATTAAGTATTCCGTAAAATGCTTTCTTTTAATACGAATAAAGCAATACTATTGTAATGAGGTTACAATATTGACGATAATTTTTGAAGCTGATTGATGCTTGTAGTTGTTTGTTTCCATCGATCCCTTAAGCAGTCGTCAAATGTAACAGAAAAGGAGGAAAGAATTTAAATAAAAATTTTTTTCGAACTCATTCAAGATTTGAGCTATCTACATATTATTCCCTATTCCAGCAAGGGCGCAAATCTCTCTCGTACAGTGGCTCGGATGTTATTACATTCTACAAGCATTTCATCCTCGTCCCTCCATTTTGGTTCTTCATTGCCCTTCCCATAATTTTCCAGCTTTTCGTGTACTTCATCAGTCCGGGCAAAATCCCCTTCTCTTCTCGGCAAAACGTGAATATGAACATGCTAAATATTCAAATAAATGATAATGCTACAGTCTTCTCTGGTTCCTCTCATGAAAAAGTGAATGGAAATTTCACTTACGCTAATTGATTGGCCTGCGTGTAAACCATCCTGACAGGCCAGGTTTGAACCGGTAGTCCTGTGTATACTTTCCATTATTTCTGCAACTTTTTTCACAAGGACATACAAATCGGCAACTTCATCATCAGTCAACATATAAACCCGAGGCACTTTACGCTTGCTTATGACTAGCACGTCTGAAAAATTTTAATTTAAATTATTATCCCAACTCAAAAATACCAATAAGTGAGATAGGCTATGAGAAGGAAGGTCACCTACGTCCAGGAAGAATGCATTTTTTGTTCACAAATGCTCTTGATAATTTTGATTCTAGAAAAACAAATTTAGTTTTGACTTGGACCTGTCCAAAATCAAACAATTCCTGTCCCAGAGATGAATCTGGTATACTGTATTTACGTCGTTCTGTCAAGCCTTCTGCCAAGTCATACCTCCTACAAATGTGTACAACATTTTTACGACTGTTACAAGTTTGTCATGGGTTTCAGATTCGGATCAAAATTATTGACATTATAAGCTTAGATTATAAATTCTACAACAATTTCTTACTTGTGATTTATTACAGGCATTTCGCTCCGAATTTTAAGCATTTCCTTCAAATCCATTTTCGCAAATATGATTGGTTCCGTTGCACAGGCTTGAGCTACGATTACACCCCAAGGATCAACTATCTGTATCAAAAATGCATTGGTAATGCATTGGTATATAAAGCATGATACATTAAATTACTTTCTCCAGATTCATAATGTAGATTTTGTTATCCATACATAAATAAATCAGTGCAATCTCTGAATACATGTGTATACATGCTGGTCTAAAGTCTTACCATTGAATGCCCATGCGAACACCTTTTTTGATTATGCTGACCAATCTGAGCTGCTGCTATAACGTAACACTGATTCTCAATCGCTCTTGCTCTCAGCAACACTTCCCAATGAGCAACTCCGGTATGTTTGGTAAAAGCGGATGGAAAGGTCAATATCTCAGCACCCAAACTCCGCAGTTTCTCACTAAATTCCGGGAATCTCAGGTCGTAACACTGGAACAATGTAAAACATCCAATTGTTACCACCTCTAAAGAATACAATCGCTTCCCTTTCGGAAGTATGACGATAACTTATTGAAACTAATCCCTACCAAACCAAAATATTTCCGCTTACAATAGCTAAACCCAGTTTTCCAACAGGTGTTTGAATCGGCTTCACAAGTTCTGCCCCAGCTCTGATAGTACTAGACTCTCGCATCTCAAGATGCTGTTCGGGTAAATGGACATCAAACAGGTGGGCTTTGTCATACATAGAAACAATGGCTCCAGTATCATCAATTACTATGTGTGTATTTGCAATTTTTCCTTCTTCTGCATTAGCATCATTCTAATGAATTCCAAATAAATATACCCGGAAGTTACCTCAAGCATAAATATTTTGATATTTTATGCATTACTAATCAACAAAATAGTGTGATGAATTTTATCTCACCAGTTTGCGATGAAAACCTCCTAGAGAAAGCCATACTTGATGCTGCCTAGCTACATTACGATAATTTTCTATTACAGGTCCATCCAGCCCTTCCGCAAGCTGAATCGTTTCATCCTTCCCACTTGCTATAAAATCGAAACCTTCAGGAAGAAACACCATCTAAACATAAATTAAATTATGATTGGCCTCTTCAGCAACAATTGCCTGCAGAATTCAAAAACTTTAAAAAGAAAATGTTGTACCTTTGTTTGCTTGTGCGAAACTGCGTAGGCTATAAGCTCATTACAAAATTGGATATTTTTGTCTTTATTGTTTCCACTAGTCATTTGAATTGCAGCGATCCATCCTGATTCAGCTGTCATTTTTCGTATTAAGGGTCCGGAATTATGACAGGAACGTAAGAAGTTTCCTCTAGAACAGTTTTGGAGTATTTTCACTTGCTTTTGCCAAATCGAGAACGCACGATTTATGCTACTAACAGCGGCCATAAAATGGCGACTTGCTATTTATTGATCTGCAAAAATATTAAACACCCGTGTTTATATAAAAACTGATAAAAAATGCACCATGGCATAAAATATCCTACAATGCCTTCGAAACTTGTACTTTAAATACCTTTACCGATATAAAACGTGAAAGTGGAATCCTATATCACAGAGCCAATTTTTGTCTGAAGTCAATCACTGTTGTGAAACTAAGAGTAATTGAAATAAAAAAAAACATTGTCGAGCTCCTCAGGATGTTTCTACACAAATGGTTTTTTTATTTCAATATGCAACAGCCGTCATTTCCGGAAAGTACTTAAAGACCGTAGCGAATAAACGGGCCTTAAAAAGAGAGGAAAAATATCTATGTACATAAATTAACATTATATGTTACATTATATATTCTATTTATGCGACCATACAACTTTTACAGGCTTACTTTTTGAGGTAGACAAAGTAACCCTTACCCCTGACGACAGGGAAATTTTTATTTCTAGGTAACGATTCGCTCAAGTTAGATTAGATTTATGCTTTCCACAAAAGAAGAGATTTTTATGCCTAGCAGAACAAGTCAAATAGGTTTGGAGCAAATGGAGGAAAAATATGTGTACAAACTGACTGTGATACTACCTTTAGAATCAGTTTATCTCTGACAGGCTGTAATTTTTAATTAAATGATATTCTGAAGAAATCGCTGATAAACGGGGCTATCAGACGAACCCTATAGCTGGTTAAGTGGTTTTTATATTATGCTATAAAGAGTATGCACTTTGAAATGCCTGCCTACAACAAAACTCACAGGGATCTCTACTCGCCATTCCAGCTGTTCTCCATTACTCCATCCATTTCATATAATCGCGAAACGTATCCTGGAATTTAACTGACATTATTTACCGGTGGACGAATCAACAGTAGGTTCATGTATAGGTTCATGTACCAATGAGATTATCGTTGGATTTTTTGCAAGCAAACCTAGCCTGGAAAATGAACCTAGAGGGCGTGGACGTTTGTGCAACTGGAAATGTTGCGTGGACTTTATGATTTGTATGATATTTTTAGGAAGTTGCCGTCTTATAAGTTACCATATTGTGCTTTTTTCTATGCAAACAATTTTTTGTGCATGAACGCACGTTACAGGCCAAAGACAAAGTTTGTTGTTCTATGATTTTTTAAATTGAAAACTCAGTGCTTTGCAATTTCAACAATGCCAGCAGAAATGATTTTTCATTGCAACATATATGTATGGTATAAACATTTATCGTAGTCACATAATTTCATTATTGTATTCTATGAGGGGATTATCTAAATTTTTGTTTCTTTGGTAACCATGAAAAATTCCTGTAGTTGTTTGAAAACCAAACATTTATGGGACCATTTTGATTGTCCACTGGTTGAGATTATTAACATGATGGTTCTTGCGAAAACAATATCGCATTTGCTCCTGAGAATTTCTCCTTGTGTTGGAATCAGAGTGACTAGCTGCATGGTATGATTATCGGAGGCTGAAAAATCTTTTAGTGTCACGTACCGTTCTTCGTATTTTTCATTTTTAATAATATAACAGGGTACTTATTTGGGAACTTGTGCAATGCGTATGAGGATAAGGAACGCGTCGCCTCATGCCAATGTTTTGAATTTGAAGAAAAGGGCTTATCGTAAAGGAAAATATATTTTATCACTGAATGCAATCAACAAATCCAGACCAGTTAAGGCGATTAGGTAAGACTTTGTGAAAGATAGGGATAAATATACTGTTAGAAATTTTCAGCAAAAAATAAGGGGTTATAAAAGAATATCGTCGGCTAAATACAAAATTGATCTACCTAAAGAAAGGGCTCAAGCAATAAAGTTTAAAGTCATTCCGAGACAACTTCTAACAATAAGTAAAAACGGGCTGTTGCTAGCGCTCATGTGGCCAGCTATAAGCCTACGTGCGTGGATAGACTTCGAAAACTAAGCGTCAGCCCACGTAGCCCTTTTCTCCCTAGAGCTTTCACGTGAATTGACAGTTTTTGATTTTATCCGACGATATACTGAATTTGTATTTAGAAAGTCCGAAGGAAGTAAGTCGTCCAGGTCTCCATGGTTTGAAGGCGATGAGGATGACGATGATGACGGCGATTCAGTTTCTTCTGTCGATTCTAAAGTTGATGATGAAGAAGTGGATTTGCCAACAGTGGACAGACCATACTCAAAGCTAATTAGTTTCCAAAACTATCACGAGGAGTCCGAGGCACAGGAAGTAGAGGGCACTACTAACCAATCAAACAGGAATAAGCAAAAATTCCGTATAGAGAAGAATAACAACCAAACAAGTAGTAGTGATGCACAAGAAACAAATAGCAACCTAACGCCATTGCAGTTTTACTCTTCTACTAGTGGTAACATAACACCAGGTAAAGTAAGGAACTTAATCCAGGTACAGAATTGGCATGAGAAATGCTGGTAAGGACAAAACTTGATGAAAGCTCTCATGGAAATTTATGGTTTCTAATTTAGGTAACGGATCAAAGAATTTGGCTTTTTTAAGGCAACAACTGGTGGACCAACAAAGCAAAGAAAGAGGAGGAAAATTGGTAACATGGTCTGAAGTAGACAATCCATATAGCCACCTTAAAGGGTTCAGTACAATGGATTTAGAGTTCAGCCCTCAGGAAACCAAAGATTTGCCAGATAAGCATGATTTTCAGAATATAGAAGATTTTATTCCAATACCTAAAACAATAGATGATTTTGATATGAGCGTTTTTCACGATTTCCCGGATCAATTACATGCAAATGAATGGGACCTTGTTAAGAATGACATTCGCAAAGATCAACTTGACAGTAAATTTCGTCACGTGGTTCAATTTCACAGAGGTTTGGAAGACAAAGAAGAAAGAGAGTTGCATAATAATTTATTCCCACAGAATCGATTATATGTCATAGATAGTGTCGATGAACATCATATGGGTAGTTTACTGTTTTCAGATGAGGCTATACGAAATTTCAAGTCGGGACTTGCACATAATTGTACCTTATAGGGGTGTGAGTTATCAGTTATCTATCACAGTTACAATTCAAGTATTCATTTATTTGCAAGTGATACATCCATGTAAGAGAAAGCCAAGAGCTGTTATCCATTACATACGAAGTTGTAATAAAAATGTATTGATAATTACGGTTACATTTCCATTATTATTTAAATAAAAAGTTAATTTACCTGAAAATAATTCTAGGGAGCGCAAAAATAGAGCACGCTCCAATAGGAAACGATTTAGATCAATATTTTGTTATAAAACACACGAATAGTTACCCTACCTTGGTACACGAGCAAATCCTTTAGAACTGCTGCGAATAAACTTTTCCGACCAAGCAAATACTAAATCTAACTCCTCAACAGGTATAGAGCGATAAATATTTTTTTCGGCACAAGTTATAATCTTCATAAATTCTCTGAACAAACTAAAATTACGTCTGGATTCCACCAATTTCATGAAGTATCGAACAATCTGAAAGAGAAATGATTGCACATTAATTATCAACATTTAGTATTTTTTTTATCTACAGATTATTGAAGATGAATCATACATTGCTGAGGATAACCCGCCGACTTTCGAAAACTGAGTAATGTTCGTGAGGACCGTTCTCATCAGATGAACAGTTTAAAAGGAATCCATTTTGGAATTCCAAGAGGCTTCTAAATTTATCAAAAGTAACTTCCGTCAGCTTAACAAAATTTTCTTCCCATTTGGCCTTCTTAAAACGGAAGTCTCTTGCATGCTTATCAAACACTGCTCGGTCTGCAAGAGTTCCTTCTGGTTTACTGTCTTCCAGCTTAGGTTCCTGGCACAAAATTGTCACCCATCTCATATATCCGTCCAAGGCATCCTTCAGCAAAAATAAAAAATTAGGACTTGCTCTACATTCTGACACGTAATTCCAAAGCAACAGGGTCACTTACTAAATAAGCCCGATAACATTCGAACTCTTTGACGTAAGTTGACTGATAAAGCTCACAGACGGCAGAAGCCTCATCAAGGCAGTTGGGGCGAATCTAGATGAAAACAGATTAGTTGAGCTAGGTAGTTAAGGTAGTTCAGCTTTCTAGTCTTAAAAACTTTAAATGTCATCCTAACCACTTTGATGTAGCTTTTCAATTTCTCCATTTGTCCTGTACGAATGTGATCTCTGGCAATGTGAATTACGGCCCTTAACAAGGCTAACATTACAAGTTTCGAATCTTCAAAGTAGCTACTTGCTAACGAGATCCATTCTAAATTTTCAGCATTGAATTCTTCATCTTGTGCTCGCAGACTTTCGATAACCTCAACTCCAATTTCAAGAGGATTTATTCCATTTAATTGCGCCGTGCTTAGGAATAGATCTATGTCACCGGTACTAACTTTGGCAGTTCTTGTGGTAATTGAGCTGATGTGCTGAACAATAATTGGTACTTGGTACTCCTTACTCATTTGCCTTACATAAAATGGCAAATAGATTAACCATCCAGCTTTCACTAATATCTGAAACACACAACAGGATGAGATTAGTGACCATTCAGTGATTAGAGAACATATTTTCATATTGTAAAGAAAACAGAAATAACCTCGGCATAGAGTTCAACGAACTGATCCATGACAGCTGCACAAACTGGATAGTTGCAAATACGATAGATGATAAGTAAATGCACAATAAATCTAATGGTATGGTTCAGTACCAAGGGAATTTCTTCAGACATGCTGTAACAATCCGAAAAAATTACATTACAGGTGAGATGAAAACAGGAAAATTTCTCGGTGTAAGCAAATAAAATGTTACGCATTTCAAAATCAAGGATCTTTACTCTATGAATGAAAGAAGGTCATTCTTATAAAGTTCCAGGAAGCTTTCCGGAGAATTCAGCATTATATTTAGCTGGACTTCTCTGAAAATTAACTGAGGGCTCAACACTGGCTTGAATGGTTCAAAATTTGAGTTCACAACAGTAATACACTGTTGTAAATCAATAAACTGGTCCCAAAACTTCGGAGGCATTGAAATGTATCTAGCGTTGCCACAACTCCTAAGTTCCTTTTCTAAAGCCACGTCATATGATGTCCGCAAGTAAGCCCACAGCTATGTGATTCAAAAATCATATGAAGTTTATTGATCAATTCTAAAATAAGTACATTTGTCGAATTCCAATGCATCAAAAATTGAATAAGTTTTTTAGCTATACCTGATCCTCCCACGTAGAAGAGGCTGCTAACATGGCGTCTCGATGCCCACACAGAGCCCCTAATGACCCTCGTTCATACTTGGACTGCTTATTACTTTCACAAATAAGAAATGCAGTTCTTTTCCAGAGATCTCGCCTGACATTACCCGTCACTAAGTAATCTGGACGTTGATGAACAATACGGCGATTGATAGGGGGAATAATCTGCATGGGGATGGAATCACTTGCTGTTTCTTTTCCAGCTGTGGCAGTGAAGTGAGCCCCAAAGAGAGTGCCGGCATAGGCAATGTTACCACTTTCATGGAGGAAACTGAAAGCTTTTTGGTGGTTACCCAAACGGAGGTAGTAAAAACAACCTAAATGTGATTTTGCAGCGTCGGCCTACAAATATATTTACAAAATGTTTTATTTCTGCTTACAGATTGCACCTTGTCATTCCAGGGTCTAATCATGTATCACAGATATTGCATATTGGCTTACTTCATCTAACTCATGAATATGTCTTTTCTCTCGGATGATTGCATCCGGATCAACATGTTGGACCATTTTGTGCTTGGAAGGCTTTCCCAGGAGAGCATCTTTCTGGAGAAGCAAATTAATCATACGAAATGACATTCTCCGGCGATTCAGGTAGTGCAGCAAGAAAAAATGTAAAGAATGTCAAACCTTTAGAGTCTCAAACGTCTGTTCCCAATTAACAAATTTTTCCACGAGGTCAGGGGGATCCTTTCTATTCGAGTAGTTCGATTCCAACCAACGAATGATGGCGAATATCTAAAAAAGGAAAGTAAATGACACTGTAAATTATAATCGCTGAATCCTGACATTTTTTCCCAGTAAATTCACAAACCCAAAACTTAAAGTGAAAAGAGTAGTACCTGTTTCAAAGGTGCATTTCTACCAATAAGTTTATCCGTGGCTTCACTTTCGTTAATGTGATATATGTCACTACCATCAGTGGGGGCATTGCAAATCTCCATTTTGCTTTCCAGCTCCGCCAACCGCTCTGAATGCAGACTCATAAACAATTCCCATGTCTCAATTTCCGTTCTTAGATCTCGTTTGATCTGAAAAGCAAAGGCAATTCAAATAATTTACTTCAAATATTAATTCCACACAAAAACTTGTATCTTAATCTGCCAACAGTTTCCAAAACTTTAATTAGCAAGACACTTCAAATCAGGTCAAAACCTCTACCTTATTGAAAATTATGTCATCCATATCAGTATCTGGCGACTTTTCTGAATATTCAGCTTTCTCCAACGCTAGCTTCCATTTTGCGATGACATCAAAAATTTGGCTAGGAGACACCAATGGTTGCAAAGCCACCAGAAATTCATGAAACAAGTGCTCCATCCTTAAACTGCTTCCAGACTTGGAGGGAACCTCTATCAACACAGTGAAATACGTTATACAAATATTTTTCCTTTGCTATATATAGACCAACCCCCTATCAAAATTTATCTATTTAATTAGTTAATTTTACCGGTTAAATGGAGATTTTGCACGTACAGGACCCTACTTCAGGTCCTTCCTTTTGGTCTGGCGTTTACTCTTCAGAGCCTCATGGTTCAAGCATTTCGAATCAGCTAAAGCACATTCCAATTAATTTTACGTTATACAGTTGGCTCAAAGAACGCTACAAAATTCCGATTCTAACTTGCAAACATTTCCTATCCAAATTACAATTACTATGTTGATCACCAAAAAATCTATACCGGCAACTTTCAATAACCGTCTTAGTGGTCAACGGCAAAAAAGTTCCACAAATGTTATACAGGCCCTCCTACAACTTCAAAAACGTATACTCTGTATAGTCAAGCAGGGTGGCTGTTGATACATCTATAGTCGAGTCCAGACACACATACACATATAAAACTAGAGATTTACCTTCTCATACATACTCAAATGAAAGATAACCGATAACTTTTAAGACACTCATTTTAAAGCAAATACAGACACAGAACACAGACTGCATATATAATGCAGGATGATTTAACAAAGCTCACACTTCCCACTTAAAGTACCACTACCACACCGAGACCCAACGTGTGTATGTATATAGCTTCCAAGCTAAAAGCATATTCTCTTCCCAGTTCCCAACATTATCATGTGGGCTTTTGAGAGCGAACTTTTAGCGGTAAATTTCAATTAACCCATTTTAATTGTGAGTATAGTCGTACTAGTAAGGAAGCCCATTCCATGGGCGATGTAAAACGATACGATTCCAGTGTGTTTATGATTCAAAAATTGCTACAAAAGAATTAGGGTTGTATTACTGTTATTATTGTTAAAGTTGAAAATTATTTATATATTTTAAACTTAATTTATTGTCTTTCGGGGTACCTCA
>JAQFXU010003333.1:0-16606 GCA_034693705.1 Spatulosminthurus flaviceps | reverse complement strand
AAACTTCCATGCTCATAAACTGTACTCACACTCACAATAGACCTGCTGCTTGGATCTTGTAGGAATCTCCTTTGCAAGAGTAATAATACTCACAAATATAGTCTTGTTATATTAAAGTATGTACATTACTTTATGAATGAAAATTTGTTACTTGGAGGTAATGCATTTGAACCTGGATGATATTCATCCGAAGTGATGTTTCTACTTTTGTTCTGAATTTTACTTATTAGTTAGATTTTTTATCATGCCAGTACATATTTACATGTTTGAGTGATCTGCTTTTACCTCTTTGCTCTCCGCCCCGGCCGCGGCGGCCGGTACCTGCCGAGTGTACCATGCCTAGTCCCTTTTGTCTTCCCTAATACAACCAAAAACCCATTCAATTTCAATGAGTAAACACATAAGCGTCGTACACACCCCTTATTTTATTTCTTGAGTTATCCTATAATATTCTTTTGGGTAAAGAAAATTAAATCGTTCCTTCTCCTGACTCGTTCTTTTTAGGGAAAAGTTCCTTATTGCTAGTAATGCTGGAATTAACATATTAAAAATTGAAAACGGATCATGTCTTTTCTATATCCTAAAATATATTTTATCCATGCAGAGCTTACACTGTAAGTATACCTAAGCTGTGTGAAGGAGCAGAGCAGAAGCTTAATCGGATTAAAATATTTCCTATATGTACAGGATTATCCATTTCCTAAATGCACAGGCAACGCTGTGTACATAGTAGTGAATACGTACTAAATATACATATGCATAGTAGCTATGATACTTATACGAACATGCAACACCAACACACACGACCTCAAATGGATTTTTTTGCCTCGTGAATCTTCCACGGTCTTTTACATGGTTAATCCGAAACCTTCCCTTGTTACGTCGCCGGTAGAGAAAAAAGAGCATTTGGTTTCTCAAAGATTTACCAACCACCGACAATAAAGTTTTTTTTTGCTCCATTATAGAATTTCCATAAGCTAAAAATCTTTCTCATGTAACTTGCATACAGATGTATTTGAGCAGAGGAAGATTGTCAGATGAGTTACTAATTGGTCATCCTGACTAATTTCAAGTGGTTTTCTTTCTAAGCAGGTGCCAGTAGCGCCGCAAGGTATGCAGGTATTGCCAATAAAGGAAATCAACCATACAGTTTCAATTTCTGACTTGTCCCATACAAATAAGTGGATATGTCGGCGTTTGAACTATGTATAAGTATACAAAATATATGAAAGAAAAATTCTGTCATTTAAACAGTGGGAATGTTCCACATGTGAGTGATATTTTATGAAAGTTCCAGGAATTGTAATTACATGGAGGCCGTCAACGTCCTATTCATATTCGATCTGAATTTATAGTTACTTTTACAGAAGCCACGAAATGACTAATACTTTATTCAAGACTGAGAGAGAAAAAGTAGAAGGAAAAGTTTTTGAAGATGCAGTACAAAGACATGCGCGTACTTAATGTCATTAATCCCAAGAATTTGCAATTAATTCCTTAGAAGTTCCACTCTCAAAGGCAACATGAATTTCAGGTTAATAAGCTTCCGGTTTTCATGGAAAGTTTCAAAGGGAGCGGCATTATGCTACTACCGATAAATTTATTCGGGACGATAAATTTAACTCTCAGGCGTCTCCCATGGGAGTATTGAAATGATATTATGTCAGTTCCATTTTTGATGTATAAGGATCTCCATTTTGGATGAGGTGGGAATGGAATTTCATAATGAGCATGAAACTCTCTATGCTTTACATGCATTCACACTATTCATAATATAAATGGATTTAAACATTGTATTTTATTTCTGCATCCTATTATAATATTTTAATTGCATACCAATAATCATGGCTGTACATTGAGGAGAGGAGTAGTATAGGCGAGAGATTAGTGCACGTTGCTCTAATTTCTATAGTTTTCGTCGGTTACATCAAAAAAGTCATTGGTTTTTCCTTAACCAAGCATTTTAGACGCTCAAGTATGTATATTGGAGCTGGAAAGCATTAAGTATTGGCTATACATTGTAACAGGTGCTGCAGTATTTACAAGGTAAAAGTTACAGTTGAGTTTCAGTCCTCTAAGGTATATCGGATTACCATTTAACCTAGCCAAGTACTAACAATAAGTGACAAGATAATATTCATAAATAATATAATCAGACAGACCGTGAAAACTTTTGGTTTGCGGGCACTCTTTTTGCAATTAATATGTGCATTCGTTCCAGCCGAACCACTCTTTACAACTAACCTGATCCCCTCAAATGAGTATACATGTATTAGTTATTGCTTGGAAGAAAACATTGGTAAAATACAACTTTGTTTTCTTAATGAGACCTGCCAATCCATTTGAAATGTTAGACGAAGTAAATTGACGCCTGAAATGAATGGAAATTAAATAAAATGACTCCACTAAGTAAGTGAGAATTCACCTGTTTTTCTTCGCGTAATATATAGTAAAATGTCTACTCACCTCCTGCTCTCCCAAACCAAGCTTCTGTTAACTTTAATGCAAATGATCTGCGTACAAGTGTCTTAGCTAATGTGGTTCATTATTCAAATGAAATACTTGAAACACTTAATTTGCTTGTGGGAAAAGAAAATAATTTAGCTAGAAAACAAGATTTTGGGGATAAAAAATTGTTTTTATTTCTGCAAGTATGTAACGTTCATAAAAATATTAACATGGTCTTGACAATATGTCATTCAAAATTCATCGACATGGTTTAACTTGTCAATCTTCAAGGATAGAAACAAGTGTCGGATGGACAAGGTGAGTTTTAACGTGAATTTTGTCTTTGATGAAACCGTACATTTTCCTTTTCGCATGTTCAGTTCCCATATGATCTGAAACTTGAATCCTTCAGCAAAGTTACCAAAGTCATTGTAAAAAGCTTGTGGGAATTTTCCAAGTTTTTACGCCTATATTTATTCAGCTATTAGAAATTAGCGACTTGAACTTTGGAAAGTTTCAAAAGTTTTGTACCATGGATTTTTTCTTCCAGACTGTATCGATAAACATGTTCATATAGGCATGTTCTGTAAAAAGCTTTGATAAATTACCCTAAGTTTAAAGGTCTAAATGTGACGGTGGAACTTTGACGGTGTATAAAAGCTATATGATATTTGCCAATTGCATTTGCCGTTTTTCTCAGAATAATTTTTTTCGGGGCATATAATTTTCGAGATGCATTTAAAGAAAAATAAATCATTTCCCCAAAGATGCGCACATGATTTCTATAGACATGTGTAATTTTAGGAAAATTCAGCCAGACGGGTCCAATTGTAACGTACGTAGATAATCTTCGGCGTATTAAAGCGAAGAAATAATAGAGAGAGAGAATAATAATAGATTTTCAAGCTGAATTATAAAATAATGAATTGCACTCTAGTTGAAAAAAAAGTAAGGTTAAGTCATGAATCATACATTGCTGAATGGAGTCAGGAGTGTGGCAGTATGTAATTTTTGTGGAGTGAGCATAGAAAATATTGCATTTATCATTTATATTATTCACATGATGCTTATTGTTAGTTGTGGGACTGCAGGACCCAATCCATCTTGATACATTGAGAAGATGAGGATGAGGGTAGTTTGTAATGTAGAGAAAGATGTGTGCTATTGGGTAGGTTTTTTGTATTGGAGGTAGGCTTATGTTGTTCATCGGTTTGCCTATACATATGTATCTGTATGGTGTGAATGTATAGATAAATATGTACATGTTCCCAACAGTTTTGTTCTTGAAAGTTTTAGTCAAGAGAGTTTAAATATCGAAATCATAAGAGATGGACCGGTTTCCACTGTAGGTTGCATTTTGTGTTGGTTGCTCCTCAAATATAGTGTTTGTTGAACAGTGGAGAGCTGATTGCCAGGACAAACCCGTGGAACGTGGCCATGCATGTAGGCGTATTTCGAGACGAGAAGTGAGACTTTGCAGATTGTCTTGTGAGGCTCCTCTGCTAGTCTCTTCACCTGTGACCAGGACTCACCGGTGTTCCTTGAGCTGTTCACTTAGCCAGGTCTAGCTCAGACTATGTTGTAGGGTCAACTGAAAATTATCATTGAGTAATGTGACTTCCTCGTAAATTACGGAAATTGTCGGGGGAATCCGCAAAAAATTAAATTCCTTTTGTCTGTGTCGGTGTGTGTGCGTGTTCCACTTACTATTTACTTTGGTGTTTGAGTCTCTCTTGTTTTGTGTGCTCAAAAGTCCTCTTCCCACCATAGTTTCTGTATCTTTGAGGACTCATGATACAATAGAAACAAAATGAACTTAATAATCATCAGTCCGTTATTAATATTTTTCTTCCTCTACTCTGTAGCTGGAGTATCGCATGACCAAGGTAAAAATTAATTGTTTAATTTGTACATACTTGTATTTGTACATGACAAAAAAATTCTTCTAATTCTTTTCATAATTTGCACCTGGTAAATGCATGAAAAAAATAATTTTTAATATACGAGATCCCACTCTAAGTGATATAGTTTAGTAATTTGCTGCAAAATTAATTACATATCGCAGTATCAACTTGTGTTTTAATTCCCTCCATTAAATTCTATGTAATAAGTAAGATGCAGAAGTACGAGATAAGATTCATTATGTACAGGCGAAAGCATTCGCGAAGCGACAGTTCCCAATGCTCTTTTGGGGCACCGAGCGAAATTTTCCATCCTGCAACACAGCTAAGAAATTCTATGATGTTTTTGGTTGCGCACTCACCCATTGCAAGTAGACTCATTAATCTTCGTGTAGATTTCAGATTTCAACCATTTTTGGGTAAAACATGTACCCTTTTAAAAAATTTAGTGTTTTAAAAAAATTTATGAATAATATAGTCATAGTGAACATAAACAATGAAGTATGAAAAGATCTCCGTGTGAAAAGTAATAACAAGAGGACAGCCTGTTACTTACCAAAAGAGTTGCTATAGTATAGGTTGCATTTTAGCCAGGAAATGAATAAAGATTAGAAAGAATGCATGTGTATGAATTTCATCAATGTCAGCAATATTTAAATGAAACAAGAGAAGAGCACTTTTCACGCTTACTATATAACGCTGGCGCGGTGGGCAAGATTTCATTCATAAAGATTAACTTTTTACCGCTGAACTTTACCCTGCACCTTTGCCCGTGCACACTTTCCGTATGTGATTTGTAACATATCCCTTGAGACCAGAGGTCGGTGTTATAAATCATATGCAACAAACTTTTACGAATCCGTTCCACACGCATATATATGAGGATCATAAGAAATGAAATTTTAATTATCGTCGGAATTTTTTTTACAGTTACGCAATAAATAATATATTGATGTTACCAAATATGGAGTTATGATAACTAAATTTTATGTGACTTTCAGAATTATCCAAGTCTTTGCAAAAGGCTATTGAAGATGATAGGTTCGTGATCACCATCGAAAGTTTGTCTCCCCGACGCCGAGGAAAAACATCTCCGACAGAAGTTCTTCTCACTGCAGAATTTCCTGCGTCAAAGCAACAAACATCAATAGCTTTGGACCGCTCGAAGCATCAAAGTAAGAGTTTCCCGACATTATATACTAAACTCCGTAGTTTAGTGACAGAGAGACTGTATAGACTTTAATTCGGGTAATTTACTGTTATAAATGTCCACCACAAATTTTGTTACCAAAAAAAGACTATTGTGATATGGGGAATAGGAATGGTTAACTTTCAACAGGCTGGACAAAGCTTATAGATAAGGGGTTCTAGATGAGCAATTAAGCATAAAGGAGCAGAATCTAATAGGTTGATGATTACCTGTCGGGAGATTTTAGATGGGGATGCGGTTCAAGTGTATTCTAAGCCTTTAGCTTGATGGTAAATTAAAGGCGAAAGATGAAGGTGATAAAGAGCGTATCTCAGCGGGGGCTGTTGACATGGGTCAAATTTATTGAGAACTCACAGACTTGCTTGTTGCCTATATATGGACTCAGGCTCCTTACTCTTGCATACATACTAATGATCATGACATCCCCTGGCCCATTAATCCTTCCTTCTCTTTCGTACACACTTAGAGTCCACGTAATGTATAAGTATGTGCTATGCTAAAAGGTAACTCATGAAGAACCATGTAGGTAAATCAGACTTGCAGACACACAATATGAATGGGCAGAGTGGAACATACATGTACACATTTCAGCTCTACCTCTCTCAAAGGCTTTACTATATACATTTGAGCAAATGCGTCCAATGTCCACATGAGATGAGTAGATCATGGGACATCTCAAAAGGGAAGTGGTCACAATAGCCATAAAAACTAAAAAAGTCTAAGGGAAATAGCAGAGAATATGAACACCCATGGAGAGAAGGCAGTTGACGCTAGTCAAAAAGATAGAGACTTTTTATAGCGAGTGCATATAGTAAGTTGCACAGGCAAATCACATATTACACATATCTTGTAGGATTCCCTTGATAAAAGTTGATCCGCTCGAGCAATCCATAACGCCCTCGCTTGAATAATCTCACCATCATATAGAAACATTATTATCTGAAAAAGAAACTCATTTTAATGATCTTGATTCTCTTCCCTTATTTCCTTTTACATTTAATGCCTCTCTCATTAATACCATGTTGATCTGGGCTCATATTTCATGTTTTTCTTCTAGTTCTCATCGAGACTGTGGAAGGGTCGTCCAAGAAAGTCCTAAATATTCCAGCAAATTTTCTCAATGAACGCTCCACTCACTCCTCGCTGGTCATCGAAGTGACACAGTCATGGACTGGGACGGCCAGACTAGCTTTATTTTTGGACTGCAATCCATTAGGATTGGTGACATTGTCCAAGAATTTCCGAGACATGATGGCCAAGACCAGACCGCCTTTAATCCACGTTGTAAGTCTCAGATAAGACCATTCTTCACTTTATCCATTTACACACCGAGATAATAAAGATGAGAACGGCAGGTCAAAATACTTGAATGCATAATGTACGTGTAAACATGCGTACATGTATTTATATAAGGTGTGAATATATTATTATAAGAAAGGTTAATACAGAGAGATGTAAGCCTTTCAAGTCCAAAAACTTAATGGGTTTTAGCCTTATTAGACTGATGCTTTTAGTACAATTCATTACACTTGTCCCATGATGATATTTATGAATTTCTAGACTCGGGATCGTAAAATCAAAGTCTCTGTCCGTCCATCGATAGATGCTCGGGAAGCTTTGGATGACCTACAGTGTCCATCGAGGGCTGAGCAAGCTATCCAGCCAGCTACAAACGAAGTTATTACCTACCGTCGAGGTAATTTCAAATTTGTTAACAGAAATTTAATGCCTGAGAATGTAATTTACATGGATTTAAATATCCTCACAAGCCAGTAATAATTTTCAGCCCGTGAAACATGGGAGTTGCTTGAAGTTTGTGTGAAGGATTTTTTTCCAGCATAAATATTTGGCTCACTAAAAATTACTGTACAGCTAAATTGATTTTGCTTGCAAGTAAACCACACACAAGTATATACGAAAATTTAATGTTAAAAAAACTAATCATATTTTCAAAAATCACTCAATTTAATTTAAACATGCTGTCAGCTGCATAGGATTATACGCTCTGTCACATTAAAAGAAACCTTTTGAAGCTTTTGAACACTTTTTCTATTGAATAGCCAGCGTCAGTACAACTAATGAGGAAATTATATGGCGGCTGGAGCATTAGGGTGGAGCTGCATGTTTATGAGGAACATTTACGCCCTGCCACTTTGTCCTCAACGACAATAAACGTTTCTTTCCCCCTTTGTTGTAGTTATTGCTAGCATAACCAAAATAATGTTTTGTTTCTCTATATCTCTACGTATGTCTCCAACTACTGCCTCTGCAGAAATAAGTAAAATTGTGAAGCTATGAATTTACAATAATAATTGCAAGCGTCTCTTCATCTGTTCGCATGAGCTCTACAATAATAATCAAAATTACTCTTAAAAAAATTAATTTGAATCTCTTCTTCTCTACATTTTAACAAAAGTTGGACAAGGGTGTCCGCATTTACCTCCGCACTTTATCTCTTGTCCCTTGAGAGTTAACAGAGGTGAGGTGAGATACTTTTAATCCTTTAATTATTTCTCGAATAACAAGCATTCATTCCTTATCCAAACAATTTACAGCATTTTAATTGGTGTACCTATTATTTTGATTCTTCTTTTTATCGGTTTAATTTCCATGAAATAGCTCAATTATTATTTCAGTTCATATCATCGTTCTGATTTAATTCAAAGTGTCTGATTTTTTTAGTCATGAAAGCTGTACAGGGTAAAATGCAAATGTGTTTCAATTTCCAATTAAACAGTAACCGTCTTGATTTACCAACGCATGAATTTCTTCTTACAATTTCAATAATGCTAAATTATCAATCGCATCTTTTAATCACATAAAACACTTGTCTTTTTTTAAATTGTATTAACAGTCTCAATTTTCCCTTTAAGACTTATAATACGTTTACTCATATATAATGCTATGAATATTTTGTCAACACCGTCGAAATACTTGAAGAAAACGCTGAATACTTAACCAAAGCTATTGAATATGTCAGGCGTAAGGCTTAAAATGGCTGAAAAATTTGATGAATGCTTGCTTATGTAACCTAAGCGTGTAGGGATGATATGAAATAAAATTGTATGTAATTACACATTTTGATTTGTGAACAGGCGACATTCCAATTTTGTCGGCCGATTTGGATGACAGAGGTAAGTCCCTATGATTGACGCTTTTGTAAATTTATGTAATGCTTTAGGACTAGGACCAATTTTCCAATCAGGCCTTATGTATGTACTATCTGTATTTTATATCTTTATAAACTGCCTTTTGATTTGTGGGCACATTGATTTTATCGAGTACCTCTTGGATTTTTGAATCGTTAAAGCGTTCTCACAGTTTCTTAGAGAAGGGATTCAATTGATTCCGGCGATCAGGATCGACTTGCAGATGATAATATTAAGATTATAAGCTCCCATCCTCCGCATTTTTCAACTATTATATTTATTTGGCCTGGCCAAATAAGATTTGTTAAACTGCATTGATTTGCATTTCATTAGCTCAAAATGTTGTATGTATTTTACAAGGAAAAATTGCTAGACTGCCTGAGGTCAATTGAGATTAATTTTTCGTTGCACTGCTCTTACACCCAATGTATACATAAATAAGTGAATTGCAAAATTCTCTCTTTGGACATTTAATTTATGTAACGCTCCCATTTTTTTCAGAATCTCTTCTTATCAAAACTCTTCAGGAATTAATTCAGACCATTAAAGCTCTACAGCTTGAAGTACAAGCTAATGTAAGTGTTTATGATGATGACGATGGCAATATTCAAGTATATTTATGCTGTATTTATGTGATGATGAGTGAAACTACTTGAAACATGGCTTGGAAAAATAATGATTTTATTTGTATCTTTCAGAAAGAAGAGGCAAGGCTGCTCAAAGAAGCGTTGGAGAATTGTGACGCCTGCAAGCCAAAACGTAAGTGTGTGGTCGCTGGTCACTCTCGTTTATGTTAATACTAAATTACTGACGGTGTGGGTTGACTTTGTTTGTACCATACTGTTCTATTTGAGAAATTTGCTATTTTTCTATCACTCATTTCATATTATGAATTGAGATGATTGATTTCAATCATATGATGATATGATATTAAATTGAGCTTTCTCCTTGTTTCAGCACCAAGTGGATGTAGGGCTATTCCTCCTCCATGCTTCTCCGGAGTTCAGTGCACAGATGAAGGAAATGGGCAAGTGCGTTGTGGTCAGTGCCCAAGAGGTTATGTGGGTGACGGCAGATCATGCAAGCCAGGTGTCTCTTGCCGAGAGAGACCCTGTGCCCAAGGAGTACAATGCTTTGACACAGCTGACGGCTTCCAATGTGGACCTTGTCCTCCTGGTTATGTCGGAGACGGTCAACGCTGTGAGCGACGAAGGGCTTGTGAAAGCAATCCTTGCTTTTCAGGTATGAAGAAATATGGCTGATGAAAATACGAATTTGACGGAAGATTGCCTTTTCTATAAGGAGGAAAAACATTTTTCGCAATGCATCTGACATAGCAAGAATTGTTTTACTTATACAGGGTTATTTTTGTAGGCGTACAATGTATTGAGTCTGAGGAAGCTCCATACTACCGCTGTGGGACTTGCTTGAATGGCTTGACTGGAAATGGAACTCATTGCTATGACTTAGATGAGGTATGGGCACTATCGGTTAGGTTACTTGGGCATAATTGATGAACATATCGATTGATATTTTTCAGTGAGGAAACAAAACAACCCACTGTTGATTAACTTTATATAGAAATAATATTAGACACTTGTTCATTCACACAAATATACGTGCATAAATGCAGTAATTGGAACAGTAGGCTGCTATATATTTCTACGTGTAGTCGTATACATATTTTATGTACCATTTCAATTACTATTGCATAGTAAGAAGTGAAAGTTACTTCACTTGTTATGTGAAAGCATTAGAACATTGGAAGCAAACAGTATAGGTCTCAAATATTTTTTTTTATCTTCCAGTGTGACTTGGCTGAACCTTGTGATTCCCGAGTGAGGTGTACAAATATGGCACCAGGATTCAGATGTGACCCTTGCCCACCTGGCTTCACGGGAAGTAATGGGTTTCAAGGACAGGGATTGGAATTTGCTCGACGAAATAGACAACGTTGTTATGATATTGATGAATGTAACGATGGACGAAATGGTGGTTGCGTTGAAAACTCCCGATGTATTAATACAGAGGGGTCATACTACTGCGGTGAATGTAATCAGGGCTACTCAGGTAACCAAACTTTGGGTTGTCATGGCCGGCCAGGTTTATGTCCCGACGGTTCATTCTGCGATGACAATTCCGAGTGTGTACGACTCACAGGTCTTAACTATTATGTATGCAAGGTATGTAAACGTTTGTGCTAAAAACCTCAAAAAATACTATTTCTAGTGTGCAGTAAAATGCAAAACCACCGGATACCTCTGAAAGAATGGAAGAATCAGCTTGACTTTTCCTTTTACTTTGTTTTAGTGTAAAATTGGTTGGGCTGGAGACGGAAAGACGTGTGGTCCGGATAGGGACTTGGACGGCTGGCCTGATTATGATTTGGGCTGCAGTGACAAAAAATGTCGAAAAGTAGGACATTACATTTTCAATCAATATGCTATTACTTACTTTTATGCTGGCATATTTTATTGTTCTTGCTTTTGTGGACTGAAATGTATTTACTGTCATATATTCATTTCTTTTGTGTTCTTGTGGAAATTAGGACAATTGTGTGAATACTCCTAACTCCGGTCAAGAGGATGCAGATAATGATGGAATAGGGGATGCTTGTGACCCCGACGCTGACAATGATGGAATACCGAATAGTCCCGTTAGTTCTTTTAATATTATTTTTTAAAAGAAGCGTGACCTGGATTTAGGTTGCTCTTATGAGATAATGTATGGCTAAGAATGTGCTTTATATACTGGGGTGACATTATTCTGAATAAAAATTTTCCTGGGAGTAGGACAACTGCCCGCTAGTTGCCAATCCAGGCCAGGAGGATACTGATCCTGATGGTGGAGATAAGCAGGGAGACGCTTGCGACAACTGCCCCACAGTGCCTAATTTGGATCAAGAGGATACGGACAAGGATGGTATTGGGGATGCTTGTGATGATGATATTGATAATGATGGCACGAAAAATCGACAAGACAACTGTCCTCGAACTCCGAACCCTTCACAGAGAGATACAGATAGGGATGGCTTGGGAGACGAATGCGACAACTGTCCACGAGTTCCAAACCCGAACCAAGAGGACAGTGACAGGGATTTGGTGGGTGATGCTTGCGACAGCAATATTGATAGAGACAGGTACGGGGATAATATTATTTGATTTTCTCGGTATTCGAGGATGATAAAGCGATGATGTGGTGATTTTTAATTTACGCAATTTTTGCTGAAAATATTTTTATAGAGACGGTATTCAAGACAATGTGGACAATTGTCCAACGATACCAAACAGCGATCAAAAGGACGCAGATAATGACGGAATCGGTGACGACTGCGACCCAGACGCTGACAATGACGGCATACCAAATAATCAAGACAACTGTTTGCTTGTTTACAATCCTGACCAAGTGGACACAAACCGTGATGGGATTGGTGATGCCTGCGAGGATGATTTTGATGACGACAAAGTACCAGATTTTCTGGATAATTGTCCAAACAACTCAAAAATCTTCACCACCGATTTTAGGTTTCTTTACATTTTCTTTTTACCACAAGTTATTTAACCTTGAAGCTGTCACTTTGTATTTCTGTATTACGATTTTTCTTATCTTAAATTATGATTCATACTAATTTTTGGTATTTTCAGAACATATCAAACTGTCGTATTGGATCCTGAAGGAGAATCTCAAATTGATCCTAACTGGGTTATATATAATAAGGGTGCAGAAATTGTTCAAACTATGAATAGCGATCCTGGGTTAGCTGTTGGTAAGTTTTGAATTTCTTTTGAAAGCATATACATTGTAATATTGCGTACGCTAAATCATTGCTTTCTTTATTCTTTAGGTTTTCATCGTTTTGGAGGAGTCGACTTTGAAGGGACATTTTTTGTGGATACAGAACTTGACGACGATTACGTAGGTTTCATTTTCAGTTATCAGGATAATTCACAGTTCTATACAGTTATGTGGAAGAAGAATACGCAAACATATTGGCAAGCGACACCATTCCGTGCTGTAGCCGAGCCTGGAATTCAACTGAAATTGGTTCAGTCTAATACTGGTCCAGGAGAGATGTTGAGGAATTCTTTATGGCACACGGGAGATACAGAAAACCAAGTGAAATTGTTGTGGAAGGATCCAAGAAATGTAGGGTGGAGAGAGAAGGTGGCCTACCGATGGTTATTGCTTCATCGACCAAAAATAGGATTGATTCGGTTGAGGATTTTCGAGGGAGAAAACATGGTGGCTGATTCTGGAAACGTTTTTGATACAACTCTAAAGGGAGGACGACTGGGTGTCTTCTGTTTCTCCCAGGAAATGATTATTTGGTCGGATCTGGTTTATCGCTGTAACGGTAAGTATGGTTTCCAAAATATATGAGGCTTTTTGTGGTGCATGATTTTTATACCTTCAAAAATTTTATTTTCTAAATGAATTTCAGACCACGTTCCGGAAGCAATTTATCGTGAACTACCGCCAAGACTACAATCGGAAGTAGAGATTGACCGTAGCCGACCACCGCCACCTACGTAGACATAATTTGAGACGTGTCAATAAACTGTTTTCCAATTTAGTAGCAAAATTTAAAATAGACATTTGTTTACTTACCTTTTCGAGCTATTTTTGCTGAAAATTTTAGAATTTCCACTGCCAGTAATAATCCCACAGTGCCAACATATCCAGATTTTATGAAAAATATTTTGTTTCTAAATATAGTTTCTAATATTGATTCACTTCAGTTTTGTTAAAAATTCATGCTTTCTAAGAAACTTTACATTAAATCTAATTTCAAATTCAAAAGTGCGCTAGTTTTTAATACGAAGAATAAAATAAATGCGTTCTACATCTATTGGCCTCTGAATTTTATGTCTGGTAGAATTATTTACTATAAAATACAATTCAACTAAAAAATAAAATCCAATATGAAATTTGGTGCTACCTATACCAAACGTCTGCTAAGTCTGACTAATACCAAGCACTCGAATCGAAATATAGGATTTGGTAGGAAGTAAAACCTCGGCATAATTAAACTGAAGAAGGAATTATTATTCACTGATCATGTACAAATCAGCACCTATTTATTTCTCAAAAATTTTGTGCTCATTTTGATATGAAAATTGTTTCACATAATTACTAACAAAACTCCCACAAAATTATCCAATACATTTTTCGATTTTTCTTCCTCGTAAGGCATATTATTCTGTAATTGTCACGGCACACAGGCTCGATTTTACTAGACGGAACTTGTCGAAATCAACACACCGCTTTATTACATAGCCGTTAATTAATTTCAGCGCATAAAAGCTGACCTACTCTTAAATGCATTCAAGTAATAATAATCGTATTCGCCTACTTGTAATTACGTACTAATTCGGAATACAAAATTTACAAAATATAAAATGGCTAAATTCGGAATGAAAACAATCAATTGAATCAATTAAGCTCTACATTCGGTTCTAAATGACGGTTACAAACTTATTATTACGAGTACTGAAGTATTTTGTTCATGGACTGAGCGGGTATAATATTTAAGAACAGCGGAGAAAAAGTAACCAAGAGGGAAGAAAACAGCGTATTGAAATGATATGACTTATTTTTATACTACAAACAGTGACTTGGAACTAAATTAGCGCGGCTTACAAGTACGACAAGTTGCTTAAAGGACACTTTAAAAACTTACAATAGTTAGAATCAACATGAAATCATAGGAATTCGTAAAATTTAAGTATGTATATGTACAGTTTAAACAGGTGCCAAGAATGCTCGTCGAAGTTGTTCACTGGCTCAACGAAAGTGGTCGACGGAATAGCAAAATATGAGGTTCTGGAAAATTACAGAATCAATAAAGTCAGGCGTTTCGAAAACTAGAATAATTTTTATCCCTGCATACTCCCTTCTGAGTTATTTAAACAACTTCCACAGGTACTTACCCGGATCATGTGTCATATAATGGATCCATCCCGGACTTTGTTGAACTCCTAAAGCTCGCCATTCCGCTTCAGTCATCAACTTATGTCGGGGGATATTCTTAGCCATTTCCTTCGGAACAATGACATGCCTACAATCAAGAATCAACTGGATTAAATAACATAACATTTACAGTTCACTGTTAACCATCACCATAGCGATATCTCTACACCAGCATGATTATTTCTATGAACACTCACCTGTATTCATAATGTTCGTCAGTATATTTGGTGGAGTAGTAAATTTCTTTCGACATTTTTAAAACGTATCTTGATATCCAATTAACTCCCCAAAATACTCGACAGTACTACCACTTTAACGCATGTAATTTCCCCTAGAGGCAGAATACACCAAATTAGAATAACCTACAATTACAATACGTTCTCATTAGCTAATTAACATTAAACGAATGAAAAACCAACTGTCAGCTCAATTTTAATTTACTCTTGTTACTTCTTTCTTTGGTTATCGGACAAAGGTAAGGAAGTATGTAGTATATAATTTATACAAATAATATTGACTCAGACGTTCGAAAATCTCATTCACTTACTTCGAACACAAATCCAACCGCACATGTAAATTCACCAACACTTTCCTTCCAGAACACTAAAGCGGGTGTATATCCAACAAGCACTTCCGAAAGAAATAAACACTCATCAAATGTATACTTCACTATTTTCAATTTTTCAAAGAAAATCTGATGTTACCTCCGTTTTCAATGCCAATTACGTAAGCACTGCGCAAAATGAAATGATGATATTAACGGATCAACTATCAACTGAACTACGGAACGGAAAGATTCTACACAGCAATACAGCATGCATGAAACACGACAATGTTTTTATATATAATAAAGACAGTTCAATTCAATTCACCATCACCATGCTATGAAATAAAAAATTGTATGTATTTTCATGGACAAAATAACGAGTACGTAAGTCTTCTATGTATTCAGGACAGTTGGGCTGCCGGCGGGGAGAGAACTTCCACTTGTTTTTGAATAAGCCAATCCTATGGATTGACGTTGGAGGGAATGCTGTGGTTAAAAGGAGCTACGTTAGATGTCACAGCTGCTTTCTCTTCTGTATTTATTATTAAAAAGCGCGTAAAAGTTTCTTCGTTGTTGAACTATATGTTGAATATATATGTTGGGTTTAAAAGTGCATAAGATTTTAGTTGTTCTCGTTCTTATTATTTACATACATCTATTTCTCATTTCATTGACGATGACCAGATGCTCCACCGTTTCTTCCATTCCAGAATAGATACCTGTAGACGCAGACACATAGCAAATAAAAAAAAGTCAATATTATGCATGATCTCATACCTTTACTATTGTGAAATTCCGTTACGAGCACACCATTAACTTTAAAATGAACATGTTACTGTATATAATACAACCTATCTTACTAATTATCAACTGTATGCAACTGTGCTATATACTTCACATAAATACCTGGCAAACTGGCAATATATTAGTGGTACAGTACCACCAACCTACAATCACCAGTACTTACCCCTGAATTATTTATCCGCAGTATTCCGCAGGCAGGTGTAGCATATAGCTTTTAATAGTAATTAATTGATTACCTAAGTGCGTAGTTATGGGTGACCTGAGACCATCTCTTGGTCAACAATAGCATGCCACTGCCACGACATGAAAGTTAAGTATGCGAGAAGATACGAAAATTACGAGTTTCATAACCTTGGTGATATAGCGACTGTATGCCTTAAAAAGGGGTAATATGACACTGACGAGGGTTGGAAACTAGAAGAGTGTATGATACGTCTGTTTAGAAACATTGCAATTAACTTGAAGGAATCCGGGTCTGAATATAGATAATTATATGTTATCTCCTAATTCAGCAGGTTTAACGAATCTTGCCACTGTGACCTCGTAAATCCACTTCCAATTCAAAATTCCTCCATAC
>JAQFXU010003332.1:0-16608 GCA_034693705.1 Spatulosminthurus flaviceps | reverse complement strand
CCCCTTTCCTTGAGCCAAATTACATACCACTCCCGGGATTCGAACCCGAGTAAGACTCAGACGACCCTCGAGTAAACTTGAGTCCATTGCCGCTACGCTAATGGAGCTTGTCATGAGTCATGAATGTTGACATAAATGTTGACTACTGCGGAAGCAAGCCTGATTAAGCCCTGAGGAGGGGCTTCATGCGATATGTAGGCTTACGACACAATGGATGTAGCCCCGCCTCAGGGCTCATGCTGGCCTGACTCGCCAGTATTCACACACAGATATATTTTGATATTTTAGGCCATATTGCGTAAAATTGTGTAATATACCAGTTCAAGTGGAAGCTCCGGCTTGAAAAATGTCAAAAGTTTCAGGTGCCGAAACAGGGACTGTTGACACGAAATTATACGAGAAAATGTTTATTTCCATTTTATGAGAGTATAGTTGAACTATACTCTCATAAAATGGAAATAAACATTTTCTCGTATAATTTCTACTACATTTTCTTACTGTCAACATTACCCCTCGATCTTACACAATGCAAGGCATACCAAACGACCTCAAAACTACCAGCAATTATTTCTCATTGCTCGATTAACATTATTTTTACACAGAGCTACAAATACTGGAAAACTTTCTATAATGTTCTAAAAATCGCAAAGACAATCTCTAAATTTCCAATAAAAATCGATAAATTTGTTGTTACCGAAGCCCTAGAAGAAGAACAAAATGCATCATACAAGGATATTGCGAACGAAAATATTTTGGATGAAAAACTTCGACCGAAAAGTACTGGACGAAAACGTCTCAGGACGAATCTTCCGGCTACGTTTCACTCAAAAGCTCTAATTCATAAAAGGACGGTTTGCTCCTATAGCTATGCACTTACTTTTTCTTGCATTCATTATCAATGCCGGATGCTTGGCCCCGGTCCTGTAACTAACTATTTAAAGCGGCTCAACGATAGTTAGTCACTAAAATAAAACTAGATTTAAAGTTAGGGAGGACTCCAAAAACAGCAATGTTTATTAGTTCATGATCAGTTTAGGAGTGATGAGTTGATAGCTGGAAATGGCATTTTACATTTTGTATCACGAACGAAATGATTGGTTCGTTGCATAATTAATAATGTTACGGAATAATAATAATAATAAATAGTTGGCGGAGCTGGATACGGAATTGTTTCCAATGCGATCCTGCTGTAGCAATGTATATAGCACTGAGAAAATTGAATGAAGTTTATGCAAGCAAAATATTGATTAAACCGAGCTACCTTGGATTCTTCTATAGTCTATAGATTTCGAATATCGGTACTTATATGTGTTCTCTCGGAGTTAATTAAAACTGAGCATAATTAAGATAGGAAACCTCCTATATAGTTATATATAGGATCTACTTTTCAGGTACTAAAAATCAAGCACCAGGGCTGGTATGTAAATCGGTAGAGGTAGCCTGGCACAAAAATTAAGACACCTACATGATCCAGAGTTTCCAGAGAATATGGGGATGGGTGAATTATTTTGTAGAGTTGATTTGATGAAAATACAAAAACAATTATTTTAGAGCTTAACCATATAGTTTGGAACAACAGTTTAGTAACTATGTAACAGGATTTCATATTAGATGTAATAAATATATTATATATATATCACATTTATTATACTTATTTACTGTAATTATACATATAATATTGATAAAATTTGATGACAACGATCTGTTTCAATAAAATAATCAAATCACTATTCGTGCAAGTAAAAATAATTATTGTTTCTTTAATGCTGCGCACAAAGAGGTGAAGAACTTACATGTGGCTTTTGGTAATACTATTTTATTCCAAGGTATAAGAAGACAAATTTTGAGCCGAAAATTTACTATCGTAATCCTTGATCGTGAAATATGCACAAACTATATTTTCCTGGCTCTGGCTGTCTGGCTTTATTGACAACCAATCCCTATTTTTGAATCCCACGCGCCGTAATAAATGAGCTATTTATATATTAGCTTAATTGCTCGTACATGAACATAATGGTACTTATGCATAAACATAGTAGTTATAATTCTTATGAAAGCCTGTTTCCTATAACCATACTTTGGCAGGTAACATTAATTAAACCGTGATTGATGCACCTAACATCAAACAGCTTTCTTCATTAATGGTTTTACATGTCCATGTAATTAAAAACTAAAGAAAGGAGTACCTTTGGTAAAAGACGATTCATCATTCAGGCAGCTCTGGAAACTCATTCATTACCTTAATAAGAAAGAGAAGAGTAGCAGTCAAAATTGAAAACTGACGAAACCTCAATCGTCTACGAATATTACAATATATTCCCCCCCCCCCCCTTCGAGATTTTAGAAAAATTTGAGGGACTGAAATAAATTACATTAGACTTAAAATTAAAAAAAACTGTTTTACCAATATTTTTGAAAATATTCCTCCTAAAAGAAGCATCACGGAATACAGTAGATATGATAAGTAACAATTGTGAAACGTTTAGAGGCTTGTGTTACAGGAATATTTTAACGAGTCCAGCTCAATCTAACAGATAATAGTGTGTTGTTTTATTTTCAAGCCAAATCAAAACATTAATACCATCAATGAATACCCCCAAAAATATATTTAATCACTAGCTTAATTCTATTGTTTGTGAAGACATGGCAAGTTCGTTGTACGACACTGAAAGGTACATGAGCTTCGACGCTCAACTTCGTAAACGTAACGCTGGGTTAAAGAGATTTACAATTAGTACATCATTTTTCCTTCTCTTCACATTCTTCAACTATAACCATGCAGCTCCAAGTATAAATATCAGCCCAGAAAATCTTTGGTCAATTATTAACACAGTCCTTCATAAGAATATCTGGACGGATTCACTTTTCAAAAATCCTGAAAAATGCTCCCTAAAAATTATTGGAATTGTCCCCCCTGCAGAAGTGTCACTATTAATGGTTAGTACTGCCCGAATAATTATCTCGGCAGTATCCCTAGTAACACCAAAAGCTTCCCCCATAAATCAAGTAGATGAATTTGGGCATGTAATTGCCCCTCTCATTGGATTGGTGAAATTCTCACCAAATTGCGAAAAGCTAATAACGTTCATCTCAAAAGATTCAGATATTCATGGATTATATCCCGCCTTTAAAGCCTTCCAAATTCGGAGTTTGCTTCAGTTCCCTCTCAATACGAATCCCCTTCAAACTCATCACATTTTTGTGGGACAAGAGGACGTAATTCGAAGAATTTTCATTCAGCCAAGTATAAACGTGCTCATGTACAAGACCGGTGTTGCCATCTCTGCGCACCAGGAAGAGGCCGCTATTTTATATCAAAATCATTTCCAGTCTGAATTACTATCATTCACAGCGGCTGAGTATGAGAATATAATCAATTCCAAATTCGATGTTCTACGTAATCAAAAATTCACCGCACTGTCCTACCCCTTTAAGAATTATAATCTGCGGGACAAATCCAAAAGAATTATTGGTGGATTTGCGTTCAACTTTGTCAACTCAATGGCGCGAAAGTATAATTATACGTACAAGTACATTTTGGACGGGGATAAGAATCAGAGTCAGATGCCTAATGGGACTTGGAGAGGGTTCATCGGGGCCTTTATGGAATCAAATGCAGATATGGGCATGTTTCTCACTTACTTCTACAAACGTTACCCTTACGTTGACTACACACCAATGGTACGGCACACTCCCGTTGTCTTTTTCACATCCTTACCCCAAGTTACTGTCAAATGGTATGGCATCCTCTTCGTATTTGAGCTCGACGCCTGGCTAATGGTTGCAGCTTCTATGATTCTTGTATCCTTGCAACTTTACGGAAAATTTCGGCTACTAGAAATCAAGCATCATGTGACGTACCTCTCAAAGGTATACTCCGCTGTTATGGTCCCGATTTGTGCCTTGCTCGACCAATCCAAAGATGTCCCCAGCAGGGTCCAACCTCACACAATGCTATTCCTATTTTATTCAATTCTCATTGGTACCTGCTTCAATAGTAATTTAATGGCTTTTCTCACATATCCTGACGTGGAGCCTGTGCCCACAACACCCGATGAATTGGCCCATATGACGGACTACAGCATATCCTACATTCACTTCCCTGGAATACGCCATGACACCTTACTCAACACTTCCACTAATCCAACTTACATTAGTATTCGAGAAAGGATGCGCTATGCAAAGATCCGGAGTATGTCCAAAGAAATGATGGTCACTTGTGTTGGAACCAAAGTCGCTATGATTAATTTCTTGGAACTAAGTTTGATGGATATCGCGCAGAATGTGACGGTTAATCAGAATTTTGAGTCTGTCAAGATTTCGAAGACGCCAGTTTTTGATGATACCATTCAAATGGTTCTGAGGAAGTACTCCAAACTGACGGAAACTGTTTCAATTAATACAGGAATGCTTCAAAGTAGCGGTCATTATGATAAATGGTTTGCGCAAGCGTTGGACTACGTCCGGCAGGATGGAATTGGCTGGTTAAAAACGGTTAAGAAATACGGACTCAAACAGTATTTAGGCTATGAAGTTGTTACGAGGACGGAAGAAGCAATGAACTCTGCTGTGAAGCCGTTTACTTTCCAACATTTTGGATTGTCCTTCGGAATCCTGATTTTCGGGTGGGTCCTTGCTAGTTTAGGGTATGGGTGGGAAATTTTAAAGACGAGGAATAAGCAAGAAATTATTATTGCTACACAGAAGGCTGCTGGTCTTTTGGACAAACATTTTGGCAACCCTGGATCAAAGTGCTGGAAATTAATAAGCTTCGCGCGCATTTGCGGAAAGTTGAGTGGGAAAACGGCTATGACAAATCCCCAAGTTATTGTTACTTCAGCGTCCACAAGTCCCACACCAATTGAAGAGGTTCATCAGTACTATACCTACTTGGACTCATTTGAGCGTACTTAGGACTACTGACGATATAGCGATAATCGCTTCAAGTTTATCTGAGAAGGACACAAATTCATTTGGGATTGGAGGGTGTATTTAATATGGTTAGAAATAGCTACCTCTTCCTATACTAAACTTTGTAAGGACACTGCCATTAATGTATAATGTATAATAATTATAAATTATGAATAATCACATATGTTTTGAAGGAATGTTAATCCCCATATTAATAAATTGTTATCCATATGTGATGACAGGAGTAAAATCCTCCTTGCCACCATACCATGGTGGAATTTGACTTTGATGCATTTTTCGTAGTAGTTGCGGCACCCAACGATCCTTCTTCGTTCCATGAACTTCTACCCGTTCCATAAAACTTCCGATGATAGGTCGGGCCAAATTAATGAGTGTGGTAGCAATGGAGTTAGCTAAATAAAATTATTATTATTATTATTGTTAAAACAACTTTCATGCAAATAAAAAATCTAAAAAATTTCATTTGGTTCATACCATTCACAAAAAATCCGTAAGCCAAAACATCTTGAATTTTTTGAAACCCAGCAAAATTCTTTAGAACAAATTGGATCGCTATTAAAAAACATGGGAATTTAATTACTAAAGATTTTTAAAGCAAATGTTAATCATTAAGTGTAGGATTATTTTATACTTGGAGAAGATGCAAATTGAGTCAAACTGTAGTTTTCCCAGTCAATAATAACCGCTGAAGTATCAGCACCAAATTCGTCTCCATTTTTTAAACTTTTCCCGGCCTGCCCCAAACGATAGAAAAATTGATCCACATGGAGTTGAAGATTTTCCAGTTTGCTCCCACCTTCCTCAGCTGCGCTCCTCATATCCCATTTTCCCAGCTCCACTATAAATACTTTTAAAAATTGCTTACATTTTAAAATACCTTGGCCTTAAAATAGATTTAGAAAATAAAATTCTTACTTGGTCTATTCTCATGATCAAACCCACTGATATAGTAGGGAAATTTGTTCGCTATTTCTTTCGGAGATATCCAAGTCGCTATTGAGATATTTTTTTCCTGTTTTCAAGTTAGAAAACTTTATTAATTCCCTTATTTTTGTACATACACGTATTATTACACATTTCCAAGATACTACAGGTTGTTAAACATTAATTTATTCCATTATTGCTTCGTATAGTTTTAGTTTATGAAATATAATGGAATAGTATTACCTTACCTGCAATAATTCAATTTTTGCATCCCCAACAACAGTGTCCACAACCAACAGGAAAAATAGAAGTCCAAATGCTATGTTTCTCAACATAGCGACGGTTAGTGTGAGTAAAAGGCCTAAATACTTGCTTTCATTTGAAAGTTCCTGTGTTCCGTATTCAATAGCTATGCTGGCAACTGCCTCTCAAAAGAAGCATTTTTTCCATTTTGCAAGGCTTTCGAGTCTTCACCTTCCCTCACTCTTCACCTTTAAGTGAATCATGTGAAATTGTAACATCAGGTATTGGAAAACCTTTAACCTTATGTCAGAATACATGAAGCAGGGAAGTAAATGTAATATTTTGTCAAACCTATAGAATTTCTAGTCTACAGTACAGGGAATTGTTAATTGATAACAAAGGTGCGCGTGAATTGACCATGTAAATTATATATATACATTGTAAAAAATGCTCAACAATTAAAAGGTTAACTAGGAAAGGACTCGACTGGTTAGCCATCATCATATTATTATTACCTTGCTTTGAACCGTACATATGCGTTTGCCGTAAATTCAATACTAGTGTAAGCAAAATGTTTACCCAACAGAAAGAAATGAATATTAGATGAGAAAATAAATGCGAGGACCTAAAGGGAAACAATACAGAGTTAGAAATTGGTAGCGCACATGTTGTAGAGTCAAATGAATAAATGAAACTTTTGTAATTGCAATTTTTGCTTGTTCTTTACGTTAGCAAAATGTAATAATTATCACCAGATGTCATGTATTGTGTCACTTGTATGGAAATACAATTAAAATATGCAGTCAAATCGATTTTAGTGCAAAAAATTAATAGTAATAATTATTATTCCAATTATTTTGTTAGATATCACGTATACATTATAGATCAAAGGCGATGTATAAAAGTAGACTCACAGGTAATCTAGCACCCGTCACGATTACAATCTAGGACATTCTTCGTAATATTAAAAAAACTTTTTTATCCATAAAAAGCTACAGGTTTGAAATTCGGCACGCCACCATACTTTGCTGGAAGTTGACTCGGATGAATATTTCGCAATATCTTCGGCACCCACCGACTCTTCTGGGTTCCATAAACTTCTATCCTTTCCATAACACTCCCAATGACAGGCCTTGCCATATTAATGAGGGTATTAGCAACCGTGTTGGCTAAAAATAAAACAAACCATTACATTTTCTACACATGTCGAAAAACTTAAAAATGCATTTTCTACACAAATTTTAAAAATTGTATGTATATTTTATCAAAGAAATCCTTATCTTACCATTGACAAAGAAACCGTAAGCCAAGCATTCTTGCATTCTTTGAAATCCGGCAAAATGCTTGAGAAAAAATTGGACAGCTGAAAATTCGAGATCATTTTATTAGAAAATCCTCCAACCAATCGCTAAATGCCTAATTTTAAAACTATTTATAGGACGACTTACTTGGACCCGAGGCAAGTTGAGACATACTGAAGTCATCCCAGTCAACAATGACAGCTACCGTGTCAGCACCTTGTTCATAACCAAACCTGAAGTTTCTCCCGGCTTGTCCCATTCGATAGTAGAACTTATCAAGATGAAGATTCAGATTGTGTAGTTTGATCCCTCCCTCCACCACCGCAGCTCGTATATCCCATTTTCCCAACTCCAGTATATATACTAAGAATTTAAAAAAGGCCGAAATTAATATATACATTCTACCAGGATATTAAATACCTGTGAATATTTCCAATAGAATTCATACTTACTTGGTCTGTTGTCGTGATCAAATCCGCTAACGTAGTAGGGAAACTTCCTTGCTATTTCTTCAGGTGGATTCCAATTCTCGAGTGTGACATTCCTTACCTAATTTCAAAATCCAGTAATAATCAAAATTGATCCACGACTTTAGGCAAATATTATTTGCATAATTTGTAGCTAAATAAATATAATAATTACGCTTTAGAATAATAATTACTTACCCCATAATCAAGCCTCGGCTCCCCAACATTTGTATCCACAAAAAGCACTACCCAAAGGAGTGCAAAAGCAATGTATTTGAACATACCAAGTTTGAGCACTTTACTGACTACCAAATCAATATAGTATACGATTTACGTGACTAATTGTAATTATTTTGAGAAGATAATGACTCCAATTTTTCCAAAACTTCTACTTTTCTGTACGTCTCGAACCTTTTCATGACTTCTGTTCGCTCCTGACAACCTTTCTAGACTTCCAGGATTATCCTATCCATACTGAGCCATACCGTTTTTATACTATTGCAACAGCCCATTAAGTTAATATGAAACTATCACTTAATTTCACACCCCTCCAATTTTACCCGTCCGTGCATAACTACCCGAATCTCCTGCTCTCCCTAATATGTACGGCCACTTATATAAAGACTATAGCTATGTGGATCAAGGACTTCACTTCCACAAATACTTTCATCCAATGAAAAAAATAAATAAAATTCACCGGGAATCCCTATTAACCAGGGAAAATAACCAAATTAAACTCGTTCAAAGATTGACCTACCTCAAAATGAAATTTAAAGGAAATATCTAGGGCAAAGAAATTTCCGCCTAACATCCCTGGACAGGGTATTCTTCATATTTATGAAGCATCACTCTGTCATGAACGAAGGTATGCACACCAAGGAAACATAAAACGACTTTCCGAATAGAGCCCCAGGACTTCCGTGAGAAATGAAGAAATAAATGCTAAAAATAATCCTAAGCAAACAAACACCTTCACCCTCCTATGATCAGCACCGCTCTTGGGGAGTTACATGGAAGAAGGAGTAATTCATCGGGTGTACACCCCAGTCTATTTATTCAAACAAATTTAACAAATTAAGAAAATAAATAAACGCTTACAATTAGTTTAACATATAAATAAATTGAGCAATGAGTTAAAACTACTTACGAAGAGTATACACAGGTTTATTATTACTACATATTTGCCTAAAATTAGAGGATCGACCTTACGAAAGTTCTTTAAATAGAAAGTTTGTATATTTATATACACAGTAGTAAAATACGAATACATGTAGTTAAAGGAATATGTTTGTTTGTGAAAACAAAAGGAAATGGTGCTTGAGGAAATCAAAACTACATACAACATATACTGCATAAGAGCAGTTTTTATGCTGAAGGGAGTATGCCAAAATTTATACACACATTTTGATTCAAAACTTTTGAATGATAACTTGAACACCCTACTAAACTCAGAGAAAATACACTTATTCGTACTGATATGTCAGAATTAAATTAGCAGAATTTGTAGAAATGATATTAAACATCGTAAGCCACAAAGCTTTATCGATGAATCCAAAGGGTCCAACTTGAATACTGACTGGGCGGGTAGAGGCAAGTAATTTATCGCCTCCTCGTGGTTTGCAAGAAACCTCCTTTAAGCTTCGTAGAGTTAACAATGATTCCTCATACACTCGACCTTGGAAATTATAGAAAAGTCTGCCACCTAAAATTAGGAGGAGCGCAACTACAGGTGCTCTCATTACCCGATAGACCACTGCTAGGAATATATCCAGAGTGATTGCCGTGATTATAGCAGTTTCCAAACCAAAATTTAGCATGGAAAAAATCCCGTTGAAATGCTTCAAGAGGACGACGATATTTATATATTGTTCTCTAGATCGCATCCATTCAGCAGCATTGTCTCCACTGTTCCTATAAAAATAAATGTTAATGTTAAGGTGTCTATTGATTGTGTTAAAATAGTGTTTTAAGCTAAAATGCCCTTTAAAAAATACTACCTCAAGTTTTCCATCAAGTTCAGGATTTTTACGATGAATAGAAATTGTGAAACTGTAGTAAACATTGTGATGTAGATATTTACAACAGCAAAGTATGCATGAAATATGGCTATAAGAATTTTAAATGGCGTCGACAGATTTCCAGGATTGTCTAGAAACCTAAGCAGCAGCTCCATGGATTCAGGTTTTTTGAATACCTTTACTCCACGAACAATGGTCGAGATCACCAAGATAAGGTACCAGAATTGCATGTACCGAATCGGTATGGACTCTTTAGTTCTTTCCTGTCTATTTTCACCTAAGCATGATACCAGCATATTATAATATCCTTAAAAATACCATATGTACGTAATATTCGTCAGGAAAACGTATTTACGCACTTCTCACACCCGACGACGTCAACTTGAGGTTCCTAAACAGAGCCTTCCAACATCCCCAATTTTTTCTCATCATGACCTGACACTGGAAGGAAACAAAGTATCGAGTCATTTGCCGGATGAACTGCACGTTATGCAGCACATTGGAACTTGAATTATTCTCATTGGACAAGAATGTTTCTGCAAATTTTATGATCCCGTATATTTGATGCAATGCTACCATTGAAACATTTAGCATAAATTGGATTCTACGTCTTTTCGTTCCTATAAACTCCATTGTGGAAAGATCGTAGTTCCATTTATACGGAATCAGACCAAACCTGGCGCCAAAGTTTACAAGGGATCCATAGTATCTTGAGATTCGATTTGAAAACATCTTGCTCAGTTAACTTGGAATGATAAATTTGATTTCAAATATTTGCGTAAGGGGTTTACGCAAGGTAATTTTTATTTAGGTTGTGGTAACATAAAGCAGGAAATAGTTGATTTTAAATGCACAATAAAACACACCATTTCAGAAATATTTAAGATTTAGCTTTTTGTGTCCAGCGATTTATTCAGAACCACAGCACTAAAGATAAGAACTCTTTCTTTTCCTGGTTGAAGACTCGACTGGTCATGTATTTGAATTATGTCGTTTTTTCTAGATAACGCAAAGTTGCTGCTAGGTAAACAAAATTATTGGACGCTGGATATATTTATACACACAGGGATGTCTCCATACATTTTTCGGGCTTAATTACAGCTAAATAAGAATTTTTTTACCATTTTTTATGTCACTTCCTAAGAATTTCCTAATCAATGGTTTGTACATTCGGCCTCTTCGAGACTGCATGTATAATGAAAGCCACAATTATTTAGACTGAGTTGCAAAAGAGTCTTTTAAGGGGAAATTCCGTCAGGCATAAAGAAACTCTAATGTGGAGTTATAAAATTATGATGAGTATTAATCATGAAACCAATTTACCCGAAATAATGCGATGTACACTCCGTTGGCTAGAAAATATGTGTATAAGTATTTAAGGTGAGATGGAGCAAAGGGCGTTAAATATTCATTATGTGTACTTGCATCATCAACGTCTTTAGACATTCTTCAATGTTGAGGTAAATGGCTTGGGATGTCCCAATTACAATATTACATACCACAATTTGGTCCTATATAATAATTATCAATTATAGGCTAACGAAGGAAGGATACAGGAACTGATGAACTGGCAACGTTCTTCTTAGCTAGGCGTGTGCTATGCACAAATGGCGAAGCTTCCGGAACAATGGAACAAACGAAGTGCTTAAAATTTAATTTATACAAAAAATATCGCTGAAAAGGAATGAAACAAATGATCCGGCCGTTTATTTTAAAATTAATGTTCTTGAAATAATTTCCTAATCACGGTACCCTCCAGAATATGTCGGGGAATGTAGTAATAAAATCATTAGTTTAAAATCGTTAATTTTCGGGGAAATTGGTATAATCCAATTTCTGTAAATTGAAATTCCGTATTTGGTCCACCTTTCCTAAGTTTTCCATCCAAAAATAGGGCATACATTGTTTTCATTAAAAAATTTGGAAACAGTAACTAACGCTCAATTTTTCCATGAAATTCGCGGAATTAGGAAGTTAGTAACGACGTTTCTTGTTTGCAATTTCTGAATACACTACCCATCGCATCGTGCCATCGTCATCTTCACCATTAAAAGCATAACTAGTCCAAAAAAGAGATCTTTCTAGAGAGCGCTATCTGAAGACTTTTGCCACTTCTTTTGCCATTTGAACTGTGAGTGATATGGAGTGATACGATCCTCCATCCTCTAGTCCGCGTTGAAAATGGAAATATAACATGTCCAGTTACAAAAGTGCTGGGCATCGAAACGTGGTGAAAATGTAGTTGCATACAGCATTCTAAAAAATCATTTTGTAAGGACTGCGTTAGCTTTTAATACTGTTACTTAACAGAGTCGGGATAGCACAATGTGGTAGAGTGCTGCCCACTTATTGTGGACGTGGGTTCTATCCCCACTCGGGTCATACTCTGTGAGGAGTATTTCCTTAAAAAATCCCGGCTCTGAAGGTTGTGTGGCATTGTTACTCGGCTCGGTGATGAACTAGTAATAGTTCGGTACGGGGTAGCATAAAGTTTAAAAAACTGTCACACCGTTTGTCCTTGGGAGAACAATGCGCCTAATGTTGTAGGATCTACCACCTATAGCTAGCATTGAAAGAATTAACCGTATTAAAAGACTTTTACTTTTACTTTACTTTTACTTTACTGAAGCGGAATCTATCCAATTTCAGCAACATGTATCTAACAAAGTGACTAGACAATGGAGGAACATAAAACCCCAATGGTTCACATGGCAGGAAGTTTCTTAAGATTTTAAATCAATCAGTCCTTTAAATCGCCTGGCTCATGTGTACAAATATAGCGTAGTCGACGATATGTGTTTTACATTACATAGCATAGTTTTACATAGCACATTAAGTGCTGTAAAACAGTGATCAGAGGCTATCATTTACCTCGTGGAATCAGTTTGCCAAGATCATAGAGATACCTTCGTTCGATCTATGACCTTGCAGTTTGCATAAAAATAGCAGGTGCCAAGTAATTATTCCACGTGTCGACGATGGTAACTCGTGTGTATGCTATTGAATGGCACAATTAAATAAAATATTGATTCCAATCTTCCAATAATATAACTTCCTGCAATTAAAAATGACTTATTTCAAGTTTCAACTATTTTCCTACATACATGTTAATTCCATATGAGTTATTTTCGGCATCTTGATTGATAAATACAGCTAGAAATTACAGGAAATAGATCAAACAGGTCAAATGATGTTGACTAACAACACGAAATTAATTATAATTACGCCACACCCGTCAAAGAACTTAATAGTTGGAATGTCCGGGTATTAAATCTCAGACTTTCTCAAAGAATTTCTCTGCCGCAGTTTGTCAGTTGTGCAAAGCCCTGGGTCGGAAAACTTTCGATCTCCTCACCCTTTCCACATTCACCATGGTGACGACAAAATCTCTGGAAATTTTGGGGAATTGTATTAACTCCGCACATAAAATTTACATTTTCCCTTTCTATTGGAACAGTAAAGAAGGAAAGTTGAGGAGAAATGTTGGAAAGTATTGGAAATTCTTTCAGATTATAATGTTCCTCAAAGCTTGGCAATGTATAGTAAATCTACGGAACATTTTCGCAGGTACGGACGGAAACAAAAAAGGGGATCAAGTTGTGACCATTCTTTGGTCTTCATTCTACCTTGATCACGCTATATTTTCTCTGATGCAAATTCCAAAATTTAAGCATTTTTCCAAGGATTTCAATTTGGTTTTCAAATATTTTACTTCCAAAGAAACCCAAGAGCTTAGAAATCTGTGTAGCGGTACGTGTACTGGAAACAATTTAGTAGACAAGTTTTTCACAGTCTTACCATACTTCATTATTGTAAATGCACTGGGTTCAGGAGTATTGGTTCTAAAACAATGGGATAATCCTCGCTATTTGTACTCAGTCGTACCATCTTCTTATCGCTGCGCAGCTTCTTTTGTAGTCATGGCCTTGTTGGAGATTTATCTTTTTACCATATTTTCTACCAATTGGGTACTATCGTTTACCATCACAATTACCTATGTCTATTCTATGGTGACGTCCCTAAAGGGTCTGATTGGAAGCTTAAAAGAAATGGAGGGAACTACAAAAATGTGTGTTGAGCAGTACAAAATGCTGAATGTTGTTAGCGCATTCGCCAATGATTCGTTCCGTCCTATTTTTATGAAAATTGTTTTGAGTTGCATAAGCTACCATGCGGGGACGATTTACTTAATTACAAAAGAACATGCAGAAATACCTTTCTTAACATTGCAATCATTCATATTTTGGGGGATCTTTTATTTCCCTTTGGAACTGATCGTGTTCTTGGGTATGGGACAGTTTTTTGTTTTATCATGCAAGATTAACCGAATGTTTGCCAGCTCGTTACCGTCAATTCAGCGACGGCGCCAACGCTTGATTCCAATCGGGTTTAAAGCTGTTGGAGTAATGCGACGGGGGACTGCGTTAGTCATGATTTTAATTGTTTGCAAAACCACCAAATTCTGGCTTCTTGCCTTTTGAATTTGGATTGAAGTAAATAGATGAGAGTCGCTAGAATTTTAAAAATTTATATCAAACTCCGGAAAACAAAAATTAGCATTTATTGTCGTTGTCGGCAATGAAGATTTCATCAAGCAAGGGTATGAGCAGTAGCTCAATGGGGTGCAGCAGTGCAGGAACCCTGAAATAGAACACATACAGGGTTTTTCCTGATTTCTTGTACATAGTCAAAAATGGTGATGTAATAGTTCTAAAATGGATCCGAAGTGTATTGGCCAATCATTTCCATGGTTCTCAGTATTAGTTCAAACCATTACCATTGCACAAAATGGTAATGGTTGATGCTTTTGAAATAGAAAGTTGTAAATTTACGCTTGTACATTTATATGAATTGTAATTATAGTTAGTAATAATAACTATAATAATAATAAGTATAATTATGAATACATGTACATGTATGATGTATGTACTTAGTGGAGTATATTAATGAAAAGGAAAAGATGGTGCTTGAGGAAATAAGAGCCTTATTGCATAAGGGTAGTTTTCATGACTAAAGCAATGAGAAAATATCCCTTATCCAAAATTAGTGTACATATTTAATATTAGGAATGATAACTTCCAGATTCTACCAAACTCAGAGAAATTGTATTGATATGTTAGAATCAAATTAGCAGAATTTGTAGAAACAATATTAGATATATCGTAAGCCAAGCCACAAAGCTTTATTGATGAATCCAAAAGGTCCAAGTTGAATGCTGACTGGGCGAGTAGTGGACAATAATTTATCACCTCCTCGTGGCTTGCAAGAAACCTCCTTTAAGCTTCGCAGAGCTACCAACGATTCCTCATAAACTTGACCTTGAAAAAGTCATAAAGAGAGCAATTGAAGCTGCTCCCATAACTCGATAGACTACTACATACCAGGAAGATATCAAGAATAATTGCCGTGATCAATTTCCAATCCAAAATTTAGTGTGGAAAAATTCCCGTTAAAATGCTTCAAGAGCATGACAATGTTTATCAACTGTTCTCTCGATCGAATCCATTCAGCCACGTCGACTCCGCTGTGTCTAAAAAGGATGATCTGCTTAAGTTAGAAAAAAAAACACTTTAAGATAAAATGTCCTATAAAAAATATTATCCCTCTAGTTTTCCATCAAATTCAGGATTTTCACGGTAAATACGAATTGCGACACTATCGTAAGCGTTGTGAGGTAGGTGCTGACAGGGGTTACGTATCCATGAAACATGGCTATAAGAATTTTGAATCAGGGACGGGAAATCGCAAAAATATAAATTGGAATTTCGATACAAATACTTTTTGAATCGATTCCGATTTTGAATCTTTTTTAGAATACCTGGAAAAAACCGATTCCGATACCAATTCCAATACATTTGAATATTCTTACTTTACGGATTCCGATTCAAATACTTTTCGGATACACTGATGATATACCCTAGGGAAATTTTTGCATAGTAAAAAACAACTCAATGGCATAAACATGAAGCCATTGATAGCTTATCCTGACATATTACGGTGTATATCATTTTTAAAGTGACTTTTGCCTTATAAAATATCAGGTATCTGAGGTATCGGAGCAATTAAATGTCGATTTCCCGCAAAATATTATGAAAATAACATTAAAAATGCCATTGAAATCGATACAGTATAGGAATCGGAATTCATTCGACGAATTTTCCGATATCGGTTAAAATATCATGCATTTTTGTCGGATTCAATTTCGGATATAAATACTTCGGCACAATTTTCCGATTCTAATACGAATTCGAATACCCAATTTTTTGAATAAAATTCCGATTCGGATTCGAATTGCCGTCCCTGTTTTGAATGCCGTCTACAGATTTCCAGTATTTTCTAGAAACCTAAGCAGCAGTTCCATGGATTCCGGTTTTTTGAATACCTTTACTCCACGAACTATAGTCGAGATCGGCAAGATAAGGTAGCAGAATTGAATGTACCGAATCGGTATGGACTCACTAGATCTCTCCAGCCTATTTTCACCTAAATATGATACATACCAGCATATTATAATATCCATTAAAAATCCCGGTTGCACCCGATTAATCGGGTGCATTATATGAGCGAAGCGATGAGTTTTTAACAGCAGATTAAAACAAGGTTGCATGGCTCCAGATGCAGTGTAAATAATAAAAAATTCCTGGTGCTATTCTGGGAAACAGCCGGAGGGGTATCCTTAAAGACGTGGATACTCATGTGTAGCAAATTTGCTCAATATTTCGA
>JAQFXU010003331.1:0-16609 GCA_034693705.1 Spatulosminthurus flaviceps | reverse complement strand
CACCTCATGCCTCATAGTCAAAACTAAAATCTCCATGGAAATATTTTACACGAATTTACACGAAAGAGTGTTCAGAGAGACATGAAAAAATACAAGAAGTGTTATTTACCACCACAAGTGTCTATTTACTGTGCTTGTGCTTTTAATTATATGTATTTATGATCTGCCTGCTAATCCCTTGGTCTGTGAGAAGGGCACAGCTACCGAAATTCAACAAATGTGAATGCGATATTTATCAATTGGAAGGAAATGACCATTGCAATTTGACTGAAATTTTGACAAACAAATTGTGGTCGAATACCACTGATATACAAGGAAATGTTTGACCAATTACATGCGAAAAAATGCAATCATATAACTGAAATGTTCTCTATAAGATGTGAACAAAATTTTGACAAATCCACTAGCATACTAATTACTGATACCATTTGCTCCCCCACCCTCCAAATCCTCATGGAGGTCCATGGATTAAACAAGGTTGCAGAGGATAATAAAATGCAGACAGTGCCCAAGAGAGCAAAATTAACGCCCTCGCAGGGACTCGAACCCTGGACCCCGCGGTTAAAAGCCGCGTGCTCTACCGACTGAGCTACAAGGGCGTTGTTGGAGAGAGCGCCCCGGAACCGACTCTGACCGTTCTACGTACTTAACACATTAAAGTTTACGGCACCTTCAACTTTAAGCAAAACCTCCGAAGAGCGTGAAGAGTACACCATATGCACAGTGCACAGGTACACTGCATACTAGTACGACATGCCATATTTACGTTAGCTCAAGAGACAAGAGTCTGGGTGGAGGAGTCTTAGCTTGAGCTGCCATCTGTGCCACGTTGACTAAACCAACTCAAGATTTGCGTAGCTATTTTCGTTTTGAGACCATCTACCGTGGGCTGGTTGGACGGCATGGAGCGGCTACATTTGACACAAACATCGTGTTGCATTCTCTCGGGTGATTGCGAGGAGGACAGTTGGACCGGCAGGAGTTTATATCAAAATTTAATTCGATTTTGACATCAAAATGGTCAATCATAGGATACCCAGTGTCCATAGGAAGACCTATGTGACCCCCCGAAGGCCCTTCGAGAAGGCACGGTAAGTTGGGTTAAAATTTATATATTTTTTTAAACCTTTCCGAAAACTCACATAGAAACTCCGCCATATTGAGCATGCATTTATGTAGGAACACAAGTAACTCAACGGGATCTCATGCTTTGAAAAATCTAACTTGATTGTTAATAGTAATTTTTATTATGTAACTAGACATTAAGCCATCCGCGATGTGGATGGGAATCTCTTCTTGATGAGGATTAGATGAGATCTGGCGAACATTTGCATTAATTGTGAAGAATTTATTTAGGCATTGCCGGTTTTGACAAATTGATTGTATTGGAGACAAAAAGTGACCATGTACATTAATTGTGAAGAATATACTTAGGCATTATCCGTTTGGGTATTGTGGATGCGAACGATCTTTTCAGCTCCCCTAGTTCTTGATAAATAGTAATAATTACGCATTTATAATAGGTTTGGCAGAAAAGTCAGCTTCAGTAGGTAAAAAACTAATTCCGCGCAGTCATGCGATCAGCCCGGCCTTCGGCCGGGCTCCACATATTAACTTTGGTAGGTGATGCGAAGTCCGTTGCGCGTTGCTCTTCTCCAGTGTGGTTTCAGTCCAACAGTACATAACAGTACTCTTAACTAACTTCAAATGGACTTTTTAATGAATAAGATACCATTATTCACTGCACTCATTGTTACTTTATCAATCAAATCATTTAATTTTATCGAATACGGCAGTAACTAAAGCGCGTGGGTGGGGATTTTAATGTAGTTTGTTTGGAACGCCAACAAACATAAAAGCCCCTCCAACTACTTAAACCATTAAAAGTAAACATTAATAATAATTGTATTATCGATACTTTGTTAACCAATCAATTCATTAGACTAAAAAATAAGTTACTGTCACGCTAACTGGGTAGGAGTATTTACTATTTACATATCTATATGTAGAGTGTGACTACACTACTCTTTGGTTGTCATAGCTATCATTGTGCCATTGCTTTGTTGTGTAGTGGCAAAACATGAAAATTTCCTATCTTTTTTTTTCAAGCAAAAAAAGTAATAATAATTTATTTTACCAACCTTCACTAATATTTCCGAAAAATATACAACTATTGTACGATTTTTCTGCAAAAGTATTGTGGTTGTTAGTAAAAACTGAAATTATTACAATCTTATTGGTGTTGTATTGCATCACATGCAGTTAAAACAATATTGAAATGGTTACAGTTTTTATAAAACACGGCAGGCTGCTATTTTACGTTTAATATACATAGCGTCCGATTCCGACCATCATCATCATCACTTGCTTTTTAGTTAATAAGATGTTATGGTGTTGAACAGGTTAGCAAATTTAATAATTAATTTTTTAGACTCGACCAAGAGTTGAAAATCATCGGAGAATATGGTCTTCGTAATAAGCGTGAAGTTTGGAGAGTCAAGTACACTTTGGCTAAAATTAGGAAAGCTGCTCGTGAACTGTTGACTTTGGATGAAAAGGACCCCAAACGTCTTTTTGAAGGTATTTTATTTTGTCAGACTCGTGTTTCTTGAAATGTTTTTTAATTATATGAGGAAATGAGTCGGGGAAATGAATTTTATTTTGTTTTAATTGATTGAAAATGATGATATAAAATTTTGACACCTCTTGAATGAAGGCCAAAACTATGATTAGTTGAAGTAAATTGATCTGATCAATCATTTAGACAAATCAGAATCCAGTGTATATGTAATTTTTATGGGTGACTGTCTTTACATAAGCATGATTTTTGAAAAAAGGTAATGCACTTCTCAGACGTCTTGTAAGAATTGGAGTGTTGGAAGAAAGTAAGATGAAGCTCGATTACGTGTTGGGTCTCCGAATTGAAGATTTCTTGGAGAGAAGATTGCAAACCCAGGTTTTCAAACTCGGACTTGCTAAGTCTATCCATCACGCTCGAGTTTTGATCCGACAGAGACACATCCGGTAATATTTTATATCATAGACTGGAAATACATTCCAGAACTGATGGCGTATTTTCATCATGATACAGTGTTGATTGACAAAGAGGTGAATGTGTATTTATTGTATTTGATAGAGTGAGGAAGCAAGTTGTTAACATCCCGTCTTTCGTAGTGCGATTGGACTCACAGAAGCACATTGACTTCGCTCTTAGCTCACCTTTGGGTGGTGGCCGTGCTGGCCGTGTCAAGAGGAAGAACCTCCGCAAGGGACAAGGTGGCGGTGCTGCTGAGGAAGAAGACGAAGATTAAATGCACGATCATTCTAATTTTTCACTCATGTCTTGGGTTTCCTAATTGAACAAATTTTGGGAGTCGTATTAAAGGCATGTTGAAGTAATTTTGTTATTGTAGTTCTTTGTTTACATCAATTATTATCGGCATTCCCATTTGCACTTCAATCACAGCTAGGTATTTCTGATGACGGTTATGGTTATGCTGAAATTACGATGTTGGAATAATCAATTTATTTATAAAATAATTTTCTCCCTATGATGGCGAAATGACATTACTGCGTAAGAGTGGTAAAATGAACCGTCTGATCAACTTATTCTCAATTGGGCATTGTTATGAACACATATTTGAGGGTAAGGGTGGGTCGAAACTATAATAATAATATTACCCACTGTACTAGCTGTACAGCAGGGTTCTTTATTGATATAGGCTGTCGCCTCTTACACACGTTTTTCACACAGGGATACAATCATTGATTAGGTTGTGCTTGGGGATGTTACAAGCACTTATCATACCTTAACTATGGAATGTATGTAATAGAGAGAGTATTTAGGCCGGGATGTGGGACGCTCATCAGGCTGTGGAGTCAGTCGAGGTATGCAGATTGGGTCTTAAAACATCCGTAGTTCAAGTTCACCTCATCCTAGGGAGCTGTTGGTGATAGTCAAATCCATCCTGAACTTCTCCAGCTTCTTCCGAGTGCAACCGTCCTTCCAGTCCTCTACATACATTCCGCAACAGTCAGTAGTGGTGGGCTTATCTGGGTAGATCGAATCCATGCCATTCCCAGGCCGAGGCTCGGTACTACACCACTGGGCTGAACTGAGTGTTCGGGGGGGTCGAAACTAGCACTATATAAAGATTAAGTCTGCAGCAATCCTATAACATATTGCCGGCTGGAATAGCGCTGCGGGATTAATTCTGAGCTCCGAAAAATGATGGCTGGAACCACACTTAACAAAAATATGCAACATTAAGGAAATTCTTTCTCGGAAATGTAGATAGCGTTTGTTGAAAAATTGCGAAGAAACCTCCACTGCTCACTGCATTGCTCATTGCACTGCATTGCAGAGCTCACCAAGCAACATTAAATATAGTTAGGATTAGGACGCGGTTACTGCGGCTAACTCTGCAATACTTCTATTATTGTGTAACCAATTTAACGAAGCCCAGCATTTCAGAACAGGCTATAAATTGTCAGCTGAATAAGCTGCAAGGAGAGTAACAAATTTTACAGCAGGCGTAAATTTTGGTTGGTAATTAATTTTCACGGTAGTATAAAAGTAACTATACTTCCCCATTCCGCTCCAACAGTATTTAACTTTTTTTAAAGTACAAATTAGACAGTTAGGCGCAGTTAAATTTTTGATCACATTATTTCCGCGAAGAAGAAAACGAACATTGAACATTGTCATTACGAAATACGATGTAATTTTTTTGGTCGACTCAATTTCAGAATAAATGCATACATTTTGCTTTGCATAATAAATAATCAACCCTCCGTAGGCATTTTGTTGATGTAAGTTAACAGCTAACAAGAAAGCTTGATTACGTAATGCATGCAAGCCAAACAATAAGAAATGCAGTGAGTGACGACATATAGTCATTCTTATTGATGAATCAAGGAAGCGGGCCATGACCATATTTTGTTTTTTCAACATTTTCAGAATAATTCGTTTCAAAACCCTTCAAAACGACCATTTTGTCAGTGCCAGTAATGCACTGTTCACAATAACTATCCTGATTTTTCATATGGGGAAATGGGATTCCTCCAAATGAACCCTAGGTGCCTTACAGATGCAATGACGGCCCTTCTGTCATTGCCAGTCATTTTATTCACCTCCCTCCACGCATTTTTGAGGATTTCTTGTCTCAAAACGTCCAATAAAAGTGGTAAGTTTGGATCCAATAAAAGTGGTAAACCCACAAGTAAAACGTAGAGAGCATTTTCGCCAAAGTAGTAGTAGTAAGTAGTATATTTGTAAAAAGTAAAAAATTGCTTTGGCTGTACTTACATAGCATAGTGTGGCGTGTGAGTTTGCGGTAAACTCAACTGATACTGAATGTAACGTTCACACACGACGAATAGTCAAAAGTTTGTCCTGAAGGAGTGGGTATTAATTGCATGGATAGTGATAGAACTTAATACTACGTAGAAAGCTAAATACTGCAAAAGCGGGAAATTACACTGTCCAAAAAGTCAAGTTTAGATTTTTGGCTAAAAACCTAGTCTTTCAGAATCTTCCAAATTCATGCCTTTGCGTTGAGTGCAAGCAATTTCGCAACCTACAGAAGTTCCTTAATTTTCAGGAAACCATCACACATGGTTTGGAACACTGTCATTTGTCATTTCACATTCCGCTACACGTAAATGGAAACGAAATCCGACCGAATTCACTAGAAATCATCATAATTATATCATCATAATGTAATTATAGGCAATTAAGCCATCCGCAGATGCGGATGGAAACGCTCGCAGTATAGTTTGTTTTCAAGCAAAACAAGTAATGTTTTATTACTTTTTTTACCATTCTTTGCAACTGCAACTTTCAGTAAATAACATCCAATAAAATCAGGTCGTTGCGTTTTGCGCTTTACGACATTTAATGTACATAAGGACGAATCCCATCAACATCATTACGAAACTTTCAGTAAATAAGATGTAAATAAGATGTATAAAAACAGTTGCACAGGTTTCTATAGATGCCCCACGTTAAATAAAAAATAAGGAGGGGTTACTTTGAATTGAATTAACGGGTCGATAAAATTTATAATTTTACTGTCGGGCAGGTAGATATTTTTACAGGTTTCTGTCGGGTTCAGCTTAAACGACTTGATCGGTGCCCACCTCTACCTCAAGGATACAAATCAGTTATAATGAGCTTTGGTGGATATGAACGTAAGGATTGCAAGTTGAAGCCTGTTCGATCGCGTTTCTGCCCATTCCATTCCAAAACCTCGCAAGGTCTCATGACTCATGCATTCACATACAAAAACACTTCACTTTCAAGGCTCATCCCATTTCGTACTTCACGCACGTACATATAATGGAAATACTACTCAGTACGTTTGCGAATTTTTAGATGTTGAGGGTGGAGGATAAGCTAAACAAATTCGAGTGAAACTGTATACACACCAGTGAGTTGAACTTACTGGATCAACTTAAGTTTTAACTGACAAGTGTTATTCAATTGCTCTTGTACCTGACAAATTGATAAATACACACCGAACATTCATTTACTCCACACTGAAACTTTGTTTTGTCAACAGTAAAAATAGCTGCCTCTACCACATTCAATTCATTTTTCCGCGGACTTGCGAATAGGACGTAGCTATGGGTCGAGCAGCAGCACTGAGGTCTAGACAAAAAGATACACCTGTCATTTCTGTTACCAAAAAGCGAAAAATCGTTGCTTTCAATGGAGGTAATTTTCAGGAGGAACGTTATCCCAAAAGATCTCGCTTCATAGCCATTCCATACCAAGCACCTGAATCCGCCCTGAAAATTAGTCACTGCGTTAAAACATCCCAGGAAATCTCGAAAATACCGATTCGGTTAAATAAAAGACCAAGTCCAAAGACTTTGACGGCGAAGAAAGCAAAACCTCAGCCAGCTACCGTAAAACGTGGGAAAGTAGCAGCAGCAGCGGCAAGAAAGAAGCGCAATCCAAGGCAAGCAAAAATAAATAGCCCAACCAAAGCCGCGAGCGACTCCGCGCTTGCGAAAATTAGGACACCAAGCGTAAAGAAAAAGAACCCTGAAAAGAAGAATTTACAGATAAAACTGAAGAAAGTAAAAAAGCAGGAAGTTGTGAAAAAAGAAGTGGGCGCGGAGAACAACAAAGCCGATGCGAAATCCCAGAAACCGGCCAAGTCTAAGAGGAAATCACGCAAGGGAGCTCTGGAACCAAAGCCTCATGTTACTCACTACGATGAAGATCCAACTTTCATGTCGAAACTGCCAGTGCCCTCTGTCTCTTCCCTCGCAGATTCCAGACTCCTCATCCGCGCTGTACTCTTGGATGACAATCGTCTGCTGGATTCTCTTCTGAACAGTAACAAAGGGTTTTGTTCTAGAAGTGTACCCCGAAACCACAATGACCCCTCCAATGCCTTCACTTACGCCCTCCAGCGAGAGAACATTCACGCGATTGTCAAACTTCTTGAGGATAAAAACTTAGACAAAATGGCACCATTTCCAGCAATCACTCTAGAGAGAGACTCAACTGGCCATGGCTCCCGTCTCATGTTCGGCCATGCCCTGAGTCAAGTGACTGTTGGTCGTGGAGGGAAAGAAGGTAATGGAGCCTTCCTCAAGGACCAAGGAGTCTACAACACTAGGATAATAGATACCTTCTTTTCCGACAACATTACTACAGTCTTGACGGCAGGCTTGAGTTTTGAAACAATCAAAATGTTCCCGAAAATTTCTGGTAATGACTATTTAATGAGCTCCTTCTACGACAGGGTGGTTCTGGCTATTCGATCTGGTCATCATGAACTTGCTGGAAAAATAATCGCCGAAGCAAACCTGCGCGGAGGGTTTGGTTTTAACGCACTTCATGAACAAGTTCTGCTAAAGAATGGTGAACCCCTTCCACCGTTCAAGCCCGTTTCGGCAGTGAAAAAGAGCACCGGAAACTCCCGAGTCACTCCGCTCCATTGTGCAGCAATAAATCCAAATCCGGTGTACTTAACCGCCCTTTTGAACACCCATCCTGAAGGCAACGTCTTGGACAGCGATAATTGGACGCTGCTTCATTATGCAGCCGTGTGCAAGAGCCCTAAACCCTTACAGTATTTATTATCTCATACTGGCATCCCTTCCGTGTCAATAAATAAAGAAGGAAACACGCCCCTTCACCTGGCCTGCCAACATGGGAGACTAGAAAATGTCCTATTAATCTTGAAACATGAGCTGACGGTAACAGAGGAAGAAATGGAGGATGAAGGCTCGAATGAGGAAGATATGGAGCAAGAAAACAATTCTAACATTAAAGCAAATAAGAATCGTAGTCTCACCAGCACATCCCTGGTTATAGTCAACAAAAAAGGATTTACGGTACTTCAAACGGCAGCAAAATTCGGGCAAGCATTAATCATGGCGGCCTTACTAGATGTCCCTGGAATCGATGTGAACAAAGCAACATCTGCCACCCACGAAAAAATGAGTCCTCTGATTCTTGCTAGTGTCTTCGGACATTTAAATGCGGTCAAGTTCCTTTGTGAGAATAAGGAGAAGTACAACGTGAAATTAGAGCAGCCGGACAGAAGAGGACGCACGGCATTGGCGCATGCAGTCATCAACGGACATGCACATATAGTCTCATTTCTCCTCCGATTCGGTTTAAATCATCTGGCGGTTGACACCTCTGGCAACACTTTGCTTCACTACGCAGCCGCCTACGGATGGTACTTCAACTGCAAGCTTCTCATTGAGGCAGGCTGTCCAGTAAATTGTTCCAATCTATGGAAATTAACACCCATTGCTGCAGCATTTATGAAAGGTCACAACGGCATTGTACAGTTATTCCTGGAACATCCTGATGTGGACATCAACTCACCTATCAATTACCAAACAGGTAGTTTATTTATAATAGGGGGCCACTCATTCATGTGTCATTTTAGTTTACTAACTTGATGTTTTGCGCACAGGAAAGTCACTTCTTCTTGTAATGTGTTCCTCCAATTCTTCGCAAGAACTCGTCAATCGAATCCGTACACTGGTGGATGAGAACGGGGCGGATTGTAAACTTAGCGACTACAACAAGAACAACGCAGTAATTTAAAAAACATTTTTTTCAAATCCGCCAGGTGGATCACATCGAAATTCATTCAAATTCCTTCAATCTAACCTTTGTTTTTTCAGCTCCACATTTTGGTGCTAACTGAGGCCAGTGAAAAGGATAAGCGTCGATACTCGAGTACACCCTACGATTCGAGTCCAGTGAGTTCCAGTATTCATTTTTACAGAATTAAGCATTATTTGAACCAGGCTTTAATCGATCTGGAATTGTACTAAATTTATATGATTAAATCCCGTAGGAACAAAAGTACCTGGTCGAGATAGCGAAGTTCCTTCTATCTCAAGGCTGTGATCTGGTAGCTATAAATGAACAACATGAATCGCCTGTTTCCCTTGCAGTCAAGCTCGGTTGCTTTGTCTTCATTTGTCGACTCCTTGAGAACTCTAAACTTCTGCTGAACAGCAGCGTCGACGAGGAGGGCAATACACTGCTGCACTCGCTAGTGAAAAATGCCACCAACCCCGGAGCGGAGACCTTTTACAGACGAGTGAGCAATAACACCGAGAATATACAAGTACTACGGCAGATGGCTGCAATAAAAAACAAGCAAGGTCGTACTCCGCTATTGGAACTTATTGCCAGCGTCAAAAGGAATTCAGGAAAGGAGAAGAGGGAAATAAAACGCGTAAGCGATCTCTTAAGTTTCATTGTACACGATCTACAGAGCGATGTAAATGCAATTTCTGAGGACGATTCTCGCAATTCTGTTCTTCATTTCGCCAGCGATGCGGAGAGTGGAGATGAATATTTAAAAGTACTTCTCAGGGCCAAGCCCAATTTAGAAACCCTTAACGCATGCTCCAACACACCCCTTGTGACTGGCATACTAGCAGGGAAAGTGAATGCGATTAAATTGTTGCTCGATGCGGGTGCCAATGTAAACGTGGAGGTTCAAAGACCAGGAGGATCTTCTTGGCCAGTGATTCTCGAAGTGGCAGACAAAGGTATTGGTGACAGTTTCTCCCTGCTTACCTTGTTAGTAAAGAAAGGGGCGGAAGTGTCGAAGTTGGATAGCGGTGGCAACTCCGCGCTGCATCTTGTTTGTAAGAAGCCTGCGCTGCCAGGATGCGCTGAGGCGGTTCAGGAACTTGTTCGCAAAGGATGCTCAGCTGATCGGGCGAATAAAAAAGGAAGGACTCCATTGCACTTGTGTGTTAATAGTCGCGGTGGTGGAACCGACGTGACGTATGAAGTTGAGGATGCCCTTATTGAGGCATCCCCGAAGAGTCTATCCATATGGGATATCAGAGGTCGTGTTCCTCTGCACTACGCCTTCGTCAAGATTGGTAATTTCCAAGACAAATCCTTTATAGACCCGATTGAATTGGTAGCTCTTCTTGTGAAAGCTATGAAGGATGGCGACGCTGTTGAGGAATTGGAGTTTGCGGATGCATTTCAAGCAACGCCTATGCATTACGCTGCTGCTAGGGGAGCCACAATATCTGCCACCCTGCTCGTTGGTGACTCCACTCAGGTCCTAGACTTACCAGACAAGGACGGCAATACACCTTTTGGACTTGCTGTCCTTAACGGCCACCAAGCATGCGCACTGTTCTTTCAGCAGAGGAAAGCTAATTTCACTGTATTAATTAATAAGATTCGGGAGGAGGTCAAAGAAATTAAAGAGGTTGGCTGGATTTGGACAAAAATATTACGGGAACTGGAAGAAAAGAAGAAAGAGCAAGCTCGAGTGAACATTGTGTCTCTGTTGGAGCAAGTGGTTAGCCAAGAATGGCAAGGGATTTTGTACTTATTGATTGAGGCCCTCCGACAGAGTGGAAATGGCGTTGGTGCTGCCGTGCAAGCAGCAATCAAGACTGGTAGACTCAAGTTGGCGCACAAAATCCTACTAAGAGTAAAGAGCGCCGTGGAACTGGAAGTCGACAAGAAAGATGGCACTGTCATTCATACGCTAGCTAAATATTGTGGTGAAGGCACAGAGGGGCAAATTGGAATTCTAACAATGATCCTAGACAAAGGGGTTGACGTTTTCGTCAAAGATGAGTTCCAGTCCACAGCTATTATTTACGCCGCCAGGGCCAGAAACGTGGCTCTTTGTCGCGAGCTGGCTGAACAGATGCAGCAAAGGAGATCGGGTTCTCTGTGTGAAATAATCGGCAGGGACTTGTTTGGAAGAAACCATCTCGCCGCGATCTTTGAACTTTCGTTTTCGAAATCACCTTCAGATGAACTCAAGAATTGGGTGAAAAATATCGTACGCGCTGGAGACTGGAACATCCGCAGTAATTTCCCGTTAGAGATGTCCGACTTTCCGGCAGCGCGCTACGTTGGCTTAACAGAATTGGCCGTTCAAGCATGCGCTGAACACAATTGTTTCACTCCTCTTATTGCATCTGTTATTTACGGCAACTACAGCGCTGTGAAGTGGTTACTGAACCATCAGACTTGCCCCGCCGATGCAAACTTCCCCGACAGTAGAGGCAGAACGGCACTGATGCACGCCGTGCGAATGGTAAGTTACTTCCTGTAAAACTATTCGCTAATTCGTTTCAGTTATTCTCATTAACTTAATTAATCTTGATTTCTAGAACGACATCAAAATGGTTAAATTACTCTTGAATCCGAAAAATTACACCCCCGAAGACGACAACGTGCCATGGCAAGAAACAAATTTCTCTACACACTCTAAAAAAATTGATTTTCTGGCACGCGACAAGGATGGTCAAACCTTGTTCCACCATTTAATTACTCCCTCCAATCTGCCGTTCTACTATACCAACAGCCACGTAATCCTGAATTTAATTGCGAAAGTCAGTAGCGCATCAAAAGGCGCAGTCGCTTCGGACAAGACACTTTTGCCCAAAGCCATTACACTGAACAGGGATCACATACTGCAGTCCATCCAGAAACTCACATGCACATCACCGGCCAAGTCATCAATCATTTACTCCGAATTTCCCACTATTAGCGAAACCGCGCACAGTCCCCCAACCAACGTCAAAGAAGATGCTCTAGCCATGGTTAAGAAGCTAGCAAGCTCACGCGCAGTTAATAATGAATCTGCTCTGCCCTCTCCCGACGATCTCATCGGAGATGAGGCCAAGCACTTCGCGGTGGTTGTCACCGATGGAAAAGTTTACGATTGCGTGATGACAAAAGTGGATCTAAGTTATGGAATGTACGGTTTGTATAACTTCTACAAAATGCAGCTTTTACAGCAACCCAAGGGCAAAGGCTTGATTATATTGTTCACCCGTTGGGGAAGAGTCGGGGATAACGGCCAGTACCAGAAGACTCCATTTGCAAGTTTGGAAGAAGGCATTAAAGAGTTCCAGAAAATTTTCAGGAGTAAGTCAGGTAACGTGTGGGAGAATTCCGAGATGTTCAATCCAATTCCAGGGAAGTACCGGCTCGTTGACAAAGGCATGCGCCGTGTCCTCCCTCCTCACGTACCTGTGGATTTTACTGGATTGGAACAAATTACTCGAGAAACGGAGTCTCAAATGCCTAAACATACTTTCGAATTAATTCAAAACCTCAGCTTGGTTCACAAAACTCAGGGAAGGCTGCGTGATATTATGAACTGTTCCGGACAAATGGTGGATTTACCATTTGGATTTGTCACCCCCGAAGCGTTTGAAAGAGGTAGGGCACTCAACCTTAATTTTTTTCGTATGTATGTATGTACTCTAATAAATTTTATTATCTTAGGTGAGGAAATTCTGAAGAAAATTGGGGCCCTTTTAGTCGAAAAGCGAAAAATGGACAAAAACTTTGAAAATACCCGAAAAGAGGATGAGCAGAAGTTGATGGAATCTTTAACTGAAGCAAGTGAAGAATTCTACTCTGTAATTCCTGTGTACGGCTTTTCCACTGAGCGAATCCAACCCATCTTGAATGAGGAAGCAGTCCGGGATAAAGAAGATATGATTCACAAGATTCTTCATCTTCAATACGCATCGCAATTGATCTTTGCCAGCCATTTTAATGGGAAGAATCAGAACCCCATGGATTACATTTATTCGTGCCTCAAAACGAAAATCCAGATTCTAAAGCATAAGGATTTCGAAACACAGATGATTTTACAATATATTCATAACACCGGGTCAGAAGAGTATTCGTCGAAACCAGTGGTACTTAATATTTATCGTGTGGAAAGGGAAGGCGAAGCTGCTACCATGAGGGAAAGTGGCATTGAAAACCGTTGGCTCCTTTGGCATGGAACAAGAGCTGTTAACCTCCTGAGCATACTCGCCAATGGTCTCCAAGTTGCTCCCTTAGGAACAGAACTTAACGGCAGTCTTTTCGGTAAAGGTATTTATTTTGCCGATATGTTCGCTAAAAGCAACCACTACACAGAAACGAAAGGGCGTCGATTCTTGCTACTTTGCGAGGTAGCGCTGGGCAATGTTTACCCCATAAATACCCAGGACATGAACGAAAAAATGGCCAAACTTCCTAACGGATTCCAAAGTCTCAAAACGGCGGATTCGCGCTATGAACCGGATCCCGGGGCTACAATTTATTGGCAAAGTAGGTCTAATCCTTCACTTTTAATGTCATGCAATGTCAATACTTTATCAGAATTATCCCATTAAACTTAAACTGATTAATCATCATTAAACTCTTTTCAGATCGAGCAGTACCTTTAGGAGAAAGAACAGTCCAAATATTGAAGAAAGACCATTACCACGCCTTGGATTATAATGAATATGTTGTTTTTGATACGAAACAAGTGAACATCAAGTACCTGGTAGAATTCGGCGATCAGGAACGAAACCGACGGAATAGTAATAGTGGTAGTGATAATTCGGATAGTGATAACGAGTAATGAATTTTTTGAAAAATTCGTCCTTTTGCTGCTGATGAGTCTTCTGGTCTGGTCAGTAAAATTATTTTACATTTATATCAACGGGTGAACAGTATTAGTACACACTGAATATATCAGTGCCTATTATTGTCATTTACTAAACGCATTTCTTAGGATTATCGTAGTATACTTGATTTATCCACGTAATTATTTTTTTGTTGCACTGTTTATAATATGTGTTCATATGACTAATCATTCTGTCACGCAACTATGTCATGCAAAAAACAACTAAAACAAATAAATGCCTACCTACTTACCATGTCTAATGAAGTTATTTTAGATTATTTTAGGCTTCAACGTGTTGTAATAGTAATAATTAATTCTTTGAATGCGCGATCATCAAATCATCATTCATGCAAAGATGCAAATATTCATTCTATTCAATTTAAGTAATAAAGGTTAGATTTTACGATTTATTCCACTATTTAGTCAACCAGTGTCGAACAACGCTACTTTGGATGAAAACCTGATTTTGAAACCACGGGGCTTAAAATTAAACGACCCGAAAGATATGGCAAAATAATTTTAAACAATATTTTTCAACCAAAGTACGGTCGTTGTTACCTAAACTTAGCCGCAAAAATGGAACCATTCGATTATGATATATTTTATAAGCATACCAATGATGGCTTCCAATGTTCCAACTTCCAAGTAGTGAGAAATAATGTGGAATTCCGTTGACGATATTTTATTTATTTTATCGATGCAGTTACTTACGCATGAATATGAGGGCCAATAATAAGCTCATGGCAGAATTTGTATAGTTATAAGTTGAATTACGTTTATTAATAGAATTAATAGAATATTATAAATTCCATGAGAATAATTAATTCCACAATATTCCTCTCCTAATTATCTCACCTTCTATTCGTCGACAATATAATAATTATAATAATAGTAATGTAAGTCTCTTAATGTTCAACACATGTTTCCTGTTTCTCCTTTTACACCATTTACTGCAATACCCTCCGAAGTCCGAAGGATGAATTACATTTTGATAATAATTTTGTTTCATACATATTCCTCAAATATGCCCCAACAAAATCGAATTATTAAAATGCGTCCATCTAACATACTCTTAGCGATAACTACTAAAAATGATTACAGTAAAAATAACAACCAAAAAATGCTTTTGTAAGCGGAGAGGTATAATCAGGAATCAAATAAATAAGAAACATTTATACAATTATTCAAATCGTAACAATGATAATCAATTTTACGTATATAGTAAGTAAATGCTGTTACACCGGACTACACATTTTTCCAACAACATCCTTAAGATATCCCATTCACTTTACATCAGTCCCATATTTCAACGAACACACAAACATTCAAAATCATTTATACAAAAAACTGAGGTAGATTCAACGACAGGACGATAATCATAATTGGAGCAATAAAATGTTTGTAACTTGAGAAAGTGACAACAGGAATTAATTTCAATTTAAATCCGATATTTTATCAAAAAATTTCAAAAACAACAAAAAAAATCAACTGTTCTCACATTCCATGAACAAATCATAACCTGGATTAATGTTATATAATGGAGGTACTCCAAATATATTTCTTATGAACTAAAGTTCCTTATTTCCTAATAAATGCTTACGCTTTTAGTCTATTTTCGGCTCTTACATTTTCATTGTGTACACTTTATATTAACATGCTTCCACATATGTATCAATTATGTTTAGACATACATTATTTAAAAAAGCTGCAATTTGTACTTTGGTTATAAAATCTATACACTATAGAATCAACTATATACTCTCACTACAATAATGATATAATACTAAAAATTAAAGAAGTAACTTAAAGATGGTGTTAAAATTTTACTTTCCAACCAAATTTCCAAATTTTATGGTAATAGCCCTTGAACCCTTTAATACAAGTACTTGCATCTATAATATATATTGACTATCTACATCCCTAAAGGAAGTTGCCCAGGTATATTGTACTTGTTTTAAACGTTATTTCCCCACTTTTAAAGGAAATTCCATAAAGTGAATCATTTCTTGTAATTTTACATCCAAAAGAACCTGATACTTAAAAGAGTTACTTTGAACTTCCACTTTAAAGCTATTTGTTCAAACTTAAATTTACATGGATAAAATTCTGAAATTACAATAACTTTGTGTATAAATACAGACAACTATGTACTACCAAGTCCCTATACCCATAGTTTCATACCATTAGTTAACTAGTAAATGTTTCATTTGTTGAAATAGAAATTCTGTAGTTATTTTACACCCAAAAAAGTATATATAGTTTTGTACAACTTAGGAAGGCACGCTATTATTTTGAAATACAGTTGTTGTTTTTTTAAATATTATAGTAGCAGCAAAATTTTTGTTTTTGTTCAAACATTGGAAACATTTCGTTACAAGATTTTGTAGTTTTTTCTTTTAAAAACTCGTAAAATTGAGTACAAAGTAACACATATAGTCTTTTTATAAACCTCTCAATACTTTTGTCCAAGTTAAAAATTGCAAATCAAAAACTTTAAATTAACGCTCCTCTCAACTGGACATTTCTGCAAATTTAGAATTACATTTCTACAGCATCCAAATTAAATATACAAGCGAAGATATAAAGCGTACAGTAGGGAAAACATTAAAAGGTATCTAATGTAGCCCATAACGGCAGACTTTTTAAAAAATTTGCCAGTATTTCAAAAATAA